>CM031238.1:195022963-195127589 GCA_018340775.1 Taxus wallichiana var. yunnanensis
AAATGTCTTGATAATTTCAAGGTATGTGTCCCTCATTAACAAAAGTCTTTCTTCTTTAGGCACACAAATTTTCCCCCATTGGTAGAGCAGCCCTTCTTTGAGATAACAATATTCATTCCCATATTTTCAGCCCCTTGGGACTAAAACTATTGAAATGTCACCCCAAAGTATTTTTCCTAGGCATATGCTTCCCGTAAGATTCCTTCTTAAAGGGATCGATCGAGAGAAAGTGTCCAAGTAGGATATTTTATCCTATGTGGGCAACCTAGATAACATGTTTTCCACCAAGTTTGTACTACCCTTCTTGTATTTGATCACCAGATGGAACTCCTGAAGGAACCCCATCCATTTGTAGTGTCTTTCCTACTATAATTTAGATTGTGCTTAAAAATACTAGAGAGGTTTGTGGTCAGTGTGCACAATAATTTCTTTACCCAACAAATAATTCTTCCATTTTTTAATTCCTGAACTAGTGCATACATTTCCTTATCATATACTAAATATCCTCTAACTACTGAAGTAAAGGTCTCGAATGATAACAAAATGGCTTACCTCCCTGTAGCAACACGGTGCCCATAGCATAATCATTGGCATCTATGTCTACTTCAAAGGGCTCTGTAAATTAGGAAGAGCAAGTAATGGAGCATAACTAATCTTATGTTTCAATAATTCAAAGGATTTATCTTGTTCCTTATCCCGCTTAAAACCCTTTCTCTTTATGGCAACTCGTGTTGAATTTTTGTAATCATAGAGAAGCCCTTAATGAACTTCCAAAAACATAGCATCCCTTATCATGAATATAGAATCCCTTATATACAAGTAAGGACTCCCAAAAACAACATCAAATGCATCAAGTGGAATAACATCAGCCTCCAATACATCAATATACTATAAGTTATCCCAAACTTGACCTTACATCTTTTATTACCGAATTTCAACACCCTTCTATACCCAACCCAAAGGATAAGGGTGTGGGTGCTCGTAAGTCTCAAGACCAAGCTTCTTTAAAAATTTGTACAAATCAAGTTAGGACCGAGAACCAAGATCAACCAAAGCATTTACCTTAGTTCTCTTGATTTAGATTTTGATCTCGGAATAGTCTACTCATCTCCTCTTCCTGGCTATCCATGTTGGTGGTCGTTCATCTAAGCCTCTCATCTACATCATATTCATCTTTGATTTCCACCCCCTTCTATCTTTATAGTTGTCATGGACTTCATTGAGTCCTTGGTTTGGTTCTTTGGATGTAACTCCAAATGTAACTTCCAACATGTAGCGTCAAAGTGTGACCATTGATATCACAATTGTTGTAAAAATTATTGGGATCTTTACAAGTATTGAAAGTAGTGGTAACTTGTTTACCTTTTCGTTTCCACTTACCTTTATTACTTGTTTTTCAATGTTCATTCTTCTTAGGATTTTTTGACTTATTTTCCTTTGGCTCGCTTCTCCTAGCTTCTTCTCATCATCTATATAGTATGCATACACACATGCTTCGTTGAGATATTTGGGCTTTGTGGAGATGAATTTCCTTTGAAGGTGAGTGTGAATTCCTCCCAAGTACTTAATCAAAATATCCTCATCCTCCAAGTCCATATTCAACAACATGGCCTGCCTCCGAAACTCCATAGTATAGTCCTACACACTTTGACCATTGTCATGTCTAAAATACTGCCATTTAATGATTTGGTGAGTCTTGTGGCCAATATGATAGAAGTTAGCTCTAAGTAATTATTTAAATTCTTGCAAGATTTCACAATAGGATGTTTCTTCTTTTCACAAGTGGCTAGATGGGTTTCCCACCAAACCAGAGTGTGTCCCTCCATTTTGAGACATACAAAGGTGATCCTCTATGCCTCAATGACATTATGGATGCTAAAGTAGACTTCTAATTGTTTTAACCATTTATCAAGAAATTTTGCATCTACTTGTCCTTCAAAGATTTTAATTTCAACTTTAAAAGGAGCATGATCAGATTTTACCTTCTCTCTTGCATTTGAAGTCTCTTCTTCATGCTCTTCCCCATATTCTTCCTCATGGTGGCTCCTCCCTATGCCAAAATTTTTGGCTAAGCCTCGAACCACTGAGTCCATGGAGTCTTTCTTAACATAAGCCATATTTTACAAATATTCAAGTTCTTCTTGTCTTCTAAACATCCTATCCATCATGGTCTCCAGCATCTTGATTCTATGGACCAAGTTCTCTTCCTCCATTTGTCCCTGAATTCTTTGTTTCCACTTCCTTGTAGAAATATCTGGATCACAAGGTAAAGCCTCTTCACCTTTAGATCTCATCATTGTCATACAAATCTAAGAATGAATACCATAGTCCTGGATACTTGTTAGCTTTGATACCAAAATGATCTGTAAACTATCTACTTTGGAAATTGTTCACAAGAAAAAAATTATAAATTGTTGTTCTAATTTCAAATAGAAGATGACAATTGAACTAGTGATTGAATTTGTCTATGCCTTAAAACTGAAATTTGCAAGATAAATTAATTAACAAACATACGCAAAGGATTTTTATCCTTGAAACCTAAAAAGGAGGAAAACTATTCGAGAATGGAAAAGCAGATCTTCCTTCCCTTTTGTTTTATTGGCCAATTCAAAATATGAGAGATACATACTTACAATAAGCGAGAAAGGAAGTAACAATGTCTCACTCTTCCTCCCAACTACTTGACTTTGCTCTGTTCTCAAAATCATTTTCCTAAAAACTCAATTCCATCACTTATAACTCTTACACTTACTCCAATGAAGTCTCTTGCTTCCAATGATCCCAAAACCCCTCCTTCTGCATGTATTTATAGCCTTTCTCATGTCCTCCGTGCACGGAGGATGAGAAAGGTCATGTAGAAGAATATACACGGACATCCTTTCCGATTCGGGGACTATTTGTTTTCACATTTTAATTTCTCTTGAAAGTGACAGGACCACCGCCCAATACAGACTAGTGGTTCCAAGACCGCTTCCCTAGAAGGAAGTGGTTCTGAAACCACCACTCTGCGGATGGCGGCGATTCGCTAATATGTAAACATAACCTATTTTTCTCCATTTTTGATTGATCCCTTCTTGGTGTTGGTATATCTAATGAATTGGAGTCTTTTAGGATCCACGTGGATCAATTATTGTGTAGGTTGAATGGCCTAAGAGGACATATGTGTTTATAGACAAAAAAAAAAAAGGATAGTGGGGTGGAGGGTGGCACCCCGCCCCAAACTTATTTAAAAAAATTAAGATGTGGGAAGTTCCCCAACCTCCCCATTATAATACAAACCAACCATTTAATTAAATCATATCCATTTACTTTTATACAATGTGGTCATGTTTGCAGGTGGGTCGAACCCTTACATAGACCAAAATTAATAAATATATATGACAAACTCTATTTAGCCTCGCTTCCCTTCAAGATACATGTATTAATATGGTATTTTATAATAGACTCTAAATAAATTATATGTATACACACACACAAAACCCTAAACCATGAATATACCTCTTTTTAACCAAAAATAAAGTGGGGAAACAATGCCCATAACCAAAATAGGATAAAATTCTCCACAAAATACAAATAGCAAATAATACTCGTGACAAACCCTAGTAGAGGCATGTAAAAAAAGATCATTCTAGTTGTGTGTGCATCCATCCATAAGCAAATAAGAAATCTCAATATCCTCTTTGCAATTTGCATGGCCTCCATCTTAACCTTCAAAAGAATAAAAATAGTGCAAATGAGAGGTTAGGGGAAGCAAAAAGTGAATAAAAGAAAACTTCAGGATTTTTAGGGTAATCTAGATCCAAGGGCTCTAATAGATTTAATCCTAGGGTTGGGAATGAATCTTACAAAATTTAAGTGATAGGAAGTTTATGGGAGTGTGTTAAAATTAAAAGGTATGTTTATTGAACTAATGGGGCCACTTAGTGGGTTAGACTAAGTTGTGACCTCTTTTATCTTGGATTAGTAAATTAATACATGACATTTGATTTGGTTAATAAGATAAAAGCTTCTCGTGGTGTATTTTTAATGAAATTAAATTAAAAGGGTTAAAGGACAAACGTAGATGTGAAAATTAAATAAATAAAATAAGGTTACAAAGTATGGGTGTTAATGACCTAAGTAAATGTGACTACTTTTAACTTAGAAATTGTTTTATAAAATTTTATTAGGGACCTAAGTGGATAAATGAGATTTATTTTATATAGGGAATTAATCAATCATAACTAATGTTTTACCCTCACAACATTTAAAAAATCTCACAAATTCTTCCCTAATAAATTAATAGAATTTGATGTGGGTTTTGTGCGTCAAAATTGTGGGCATTACACTTGGTATCGAGTTGTGGGTTCAACACTTGAACCTCCTCGGGATTAATTATATAATAACAATAACAAAATTTGTTTCAAATGTTTTCTTCACCTAAGTGTTCGTCTTGTTGATCTTGATTATTGGGAGATGCTAATTCAGTTTGATATTCTTATAAACTTCCTAAGTGTTAGGAATTTAGTTCCTTGCAAAATAAGATGGTCAATAGATTGTTAGCTCTTGGTTATGGTCATGTGATGGTGTTAGCTATATAGAAACCCTCCCTTACTCGGATTGTTATTTTCATTGGCACAACTCTTAGGAATTAGTGTTAGAGGTAATGTTTAAGGGCCATTATGGAGGAGACCTAGAGATTGATTAGTTGTTTAGAACTTCCCTTTTCTTCAAGGGTTAGGTGAGATGGGTATGGTTTGTCGATGGCTGTAGACTTTGGTGTTATTCGTCACTTTGAGGACTTAAAACCCATATGGGAGAGTAGATATCATGACTTGATGTCATATTAGATCCATTTTGTATGTATATTCTTAGATTTGAGCATGATATAGAGTACCCCTATAGGTGGCCCATGAAGGGTTGTGAAGTGATTGTGATGTGGATATGTCATGTGTTTTATATTTGTAAACTTAAAATCTTTTATCAAGGACCAGAATTTTATTTTAATGATTTGTTGAGAAGATTTGAGGATCTTCTTATTATTTTTTTCTTATTGTGAGATGTTTCAAGGATTGAAATACGACTACTTAGCCATTTTATTTGATTGCCAATTTTTCTTGGATTTTACCTTTGTTTGGTAACTCGAGCTTGTTTGTCTCAAAGGCCACTTGGAAAATGTCATCAAGAATGTTACGTGGTTTTCTTCTTGTATGTTGACAATCCTGGTTCTATTTTTTATTTTATAGTGTTCTTGTGTTGTATGGGGTGCACGCTAGGTGTCTTGTTCATACCCTAGGTGCTTGAGCATGCCTTTAGTTTTGGAGTGATGGAAATTTATGTGCCTAGGACCTTAGAGTAACCCTTTTGTTACTCAATTTTTCTAGGAGAGGGATCTCCATGTCATACATGATAGTTGGTAGATTTGGTAGTGATTATGTCCCTTCTGCACCCTAGTATGAGTTTTATTCCTTGTCAGGATAGATGTGACACTCAGTGTGAACTTATGGTTTATGTTAGGGATGAATAACTCTAGGATAATTATAGGTTTCTGGTGATAGTGTACTATTGGGATATGATGGTTCACCGATGGGCATATTGGGGTCCTAACTCGGTTACTTTGTGTTATCTAAGGAAAGATTGACTATTAGACTATAAATACCTTGGATAAATTAGTTATACTCAAGCTCCTTTGAGATTTGTGCTTAAATAAGTATGATTGTCTTGATCTTGAGGACCATAGATAGATATACCCTTACCTAAATCTCTTGAATTTTTTTCATACACCACTTTATGAGACATTAGTATCGAGTTATGTTTAGGAAGATATGGTTGAATTGGGCTCTTTTGGGTATTTGTGCTTAGATATTTTGGTTTTAAAGTTCTTAAATTTCTAACCTTGGTTGTGCGTATGTCATGATTTTTCATTTCAGGATATAACTCTTGACCTTAGCGACTAAGTTTTAAGTAAATCATTTGATTTCCCTCTTGATATTTTGATGTTCCTTGGTGAGGAAGTGTGGTATATATGGGGTAAGTTTTTTTCTTGTCGCATTTATTGTTTGGTTGATGATATCTTGGAGAGGTATAAGTTTTGTTTTGAAACTCTCTCTCTTATATAGTGAACCTACTTTGAGTATAAATGGTAAACATCGTTTTGTCCCTATTTGATCTAAACTCCTTAAAATTATAAAAGAAAATTTATAACTTCATAAGGTATATCTTCATTATACCTCTTATCGACACTTATAGAGACATACTAGAATAATTCGGGGCTACATGTAACTTTTGGGAAAACTCTTGTAAGCCCGGTGTGTCCCATTTTTGTTAATGACTTCTTGTTTCTATGAACTTAATAATGTGATAAGTGTGGATCTTTCTATTAATTAAAATTCAATTGGTAATGTGACAAACTTGAGCATATTAAATATCTAATTGGGAGGCTTGGACATTCAAAACTTAAGAATTAAATTGGGACATTAATAAGATGGTTCCTTACTCTAACCTAGTAGTTTAATAGAAGAAATAAAACTATGTGAAAATAGCAAAGAACCCTCTTATACTTCCCTAGAAGTGGAATGGATAAATTTTTCCACCTATATAGAATGGCGAGAAATCATGTCAACATTGGTGATGATCCTTAATGATACAAGGTATAGGATATCATAATATAATGAATGCATTATTTAGAACCTTATAAGAAATGTGTTTGAAAAACATAACTATAACTTGTGTTTTATAATTTGGAATATGGAACAAATAAATTTATG
The DNA here is from genome assembly GCA_018340775.1 of Taxus wallichiana var. yunnanensis. Taxonomy (NCBI): domain Eukaryota; kingdom Viridiplantae; phylum Streptophyta; class Pinopsida; order Cupressales; family Taxaceae; genus Taxus; species Taxus wallichiana. The sequence goes on from CM031238.1 coordinate 195,029,710, forward strand.
GGATGAAACACAAGTAAAATGTATAAATAAACAACCCCGATTGTATAAAATTGTTATTGTATGCCCTAAAATTTATAGAGGACACAATCTAAATGGTTGAGCTAATTAAAAATTTTCTCTTGAGCTATTGTATGAGTATCTAACCTCAATTTGCACCCTAAGATTTTGGGTGTTACAAATAATATTGAAATATTATAAAAATGTATCGAATATATATATATATATAGCCTTAACATAGCATATATTATGTTATCATTGTAAAATTATCATGATCTTTTTACGAAAATTAGTATGTGATATAATACCATAACCTTAAATCATGAAAGAATGAGTTGTTTCAATGCTAGATAATTAGTATTAAAAAAATAAGAGTGAATCTCGTAATGAAATCCAAGGTGGAAACCATGATAATAAAATTATTATACCTCCCTTGTTATATAAAACAAAAAACACATGTATAATGTTTATAACACAAGTCACATGCTAAGTCTTTTTGGACCTCTCACTGGTTAGTATGAAGTTTTTCTTAGAAGTATACATAGGATTTTTACCACCTTTTAGAATGGATCAATTGTTATGTTCATATGGGTGGATCTTACATCCATCTTTTCAAAGGTGGTGGCTGTTAGAAGCTTCTAATTTGTTCTCTTACCTGCATAATGGAGTACCATATTGATAGTGATGGTTTTTAGTCATGTTTTTCTCCCTGAACATTAATGGGTGTAATTATTTGCTTGTTTGAACTGTCAAGCCAGTGTACCCTTTTGCCTCTTATCTTGGCATGTATATGATTTTTGTCTTTAGGAGTGATTCTATGTGTCGAGTTCTTAGGGAGGCACCGTTTTTATGTGGGAATAGTTCATTGGTGACCTAGGCTTATTGACAACATTAGACAACATATGTTAATTCACGATATGGAAGAATTTTAGAATCCTCTTTCCTTTTGGGGAATCGTTATATTGTTCCCCTTTTCCTTGGTAAGGGTAGGGTGTAGGATGCTTTCGTAAGTTTCAACAAGATTGTTTGGTGTGATGCTCTCGTAAATTGTTAGTTGGACCCCACTTGTTGCCTATTTTCTCCTAGCTCGCTTGAGTGATCCTATGTGTTATAATATTAACTTGTGATCGTTTTAAGATTATTTTGAGCTAGGGTGGGCTTAAAATTAAGAAATTTTGTTTGTTATATAGAGTGAATGGTATCTCTTGTGTCGATATAATAATATGAGCAAATATTGTCTATAAAAAAATAGAAATGTTGTCTAATTGATTGGGTTTCTAAATCAGGATTTGTGGTTGTGTGTTACAATTTTTGGGTACAAATTCAAGTTATAGAAACCTTGTGGCAAATATTATGCTTAGTGTTACCATGAAAATTTAAGTGAGTTCTTTGAATTATATAAAGTACTTCTAATAAATAATTTGCATCCTTGTAAACACTTTTGTTAAATTTATATTTTTCCTTGTTGTTAAACCTCATCTTGTGTGCTCCTAAAATTATTAGACCTATGAGTAGGTGTGTTTCTCATGCAAAATTGAAGTTCATGATTGGAAGTTTTTAATCTTGTCTAAAATGATGAACATGGAAGTGTAATTCAACCTAAGTGGAAGTATTATCCTTCCTTTTTACCATGTGTGGCTACGTGGACACCTTGTGTACATGAAGTTTCCTATTCTTCTTAGACATTAGTTGATGTGGGAGCATAACTTGCAGAGACCATAACTTTTGATCCGACCGTTGGATCATTCTGAAATTTTACTAGGATGGTAGATATACATTAGTACTATGCTTTGAGGTCAAGTTTTCTTATAAGGTTGTGCCGATTCGGAACATTTTTCAGGCTCGGATTCCTTCATCTAGTGGCCTAAAATTGGCTCGAATGTTTTTTCCGCTTTTGACTAGGTCTTAGAACTTTAATAACTTTTGTTGTGATTGTTAGAATAAGTCCAAATTTCGCGTGAGCCCTAATTTATGAATGCATATTTGGCATGCAAATTTTGGGGTCAATCCAATTTGTTTTGAATTTTAGGGTTTTAGAGTAGTCTTGAAATAAAAGGAGGATTGTAATGATGTAATAGATCAGTGTGAATTCCAGAATGAGAAGTAAGCTATTTTGAAACTCCTGGTTTTATTTGCAAAGCTATTTATGTGTGTTTTTGGAGGTATTTCAACCTCTTGTAGCTAGATTCACATCAATTGGTATCAGAGCTGGATTTTGATCTTGCGGAAATAGTTAAGGTAACATATTACATTTTTATGTGTAGTTTTTACCTCTATTTTATATAACCATGGCTAGACGTGGGAGGGGAGGTTATGCCCAAATGAATAGGCATATGCAGGAGCTACAGAGACAAGTTGTTGAGCTCACGGGAGAAGTTACCCGCCTTAGAAGGAGACATGCAAATGGGGATGCAAACCCAGATAGTGATATTGAAGAAGAGCCTCCATTAATGAATGAAGGAGGAGATGAAGAATAAAATGAGAGAGATGAATAAACCTTGAATGAGAGACCATTTGAGGAGAGATTGATCCAGGATTTAGAGGGAAAGAATGACGACATCAAGATTAATGTTCCTGATTATGGTGGAGGGTTACGACCAGAGGAGTTGATTGACTGGTTAAATCGCATGGAAAAATTATTTGAGTGGAAAACCCTTTTAGAGGAGAAGAAGGTTAAGTTTGCATGCACTAAGTTTGTTGGACATGCATTGATCTAGTGGGATCACCTACAAAATGAAAGACAAAGGAATGGAAAGGGAAAGATCTGAAACTAGAATAAAATGGTAAAGAATTTGAAAGAAAAGTTTCTTCTATAGATTATGCTCAGACACTCTTTGAAGGTTCCAAAACAAAGATAGAAGGATCTCAACATTGAGGAGTATACTAATGAATTTTACAAGTTGTCAATCAGGGTGGAACAGGGAGAGTCTGAAGAACAAAAGGCTACACAATATATAAATGGGTTGAGTTACACCATACAAGATGAGATGAGTATGCTCCGGATCCATAGCCTAGATGATGCTTATCAACTTGCATTAAAAGTAGAAGAAAAGAACAAGAGGAATAATTTTATAAGAGGTGTGAAGAGAGGGCCATCATCATCTCCAATGAGAGGAAGAGGGTAGATTTGAATCTACAAAAGGTGAATCCTCTAATGTAGAAGGGCATGAAGATTCTAGTCAAAGTCATGGTAACTACCAAAGAGGTAGGGGGTTTCAGAGGGGAAGAGGTTATAATGGAGGACGGGGCTGGAATAGCCCCCAAAGGTAATATACATGTTACGATGTGGTGAAGAGGGGGCACGTAGCTTTGAGTGTTTGTCACTATCCTACATAAGATAGATGGCAATGAGAAAACCATGAGTAAATCTGGTTGAAGCTGAAGAGGAAGAAGAAATGGAGGTTGCTGCAAACTTGGGTGAAACCCTCATGATAAGGAGGACGATGATTGTCCCAAGGAAGGAGAAAGAACATGATGTTGTTGGAGCTGATTTGTGGCTTCAAACAAATATATTTCAATAAGATGCACCTCTAGAGGAAATGTATGTAAAATTATTATTGATGGTGGTAGTTGTGAAAATATGGTTTCAACTGTGATGGTTGATAAAATCAATCTAAAATGTGAGAAGCACCCATATCCCTATCGTATATCATGGTTCAAGAAAGGAAATGAAGTAACCATAGATAAAAGATGCCTTATAAAGTTTTGATTGGGAATACCTACAAGGATGAGGTGTGGTGTGATGTTATCCCAATGGATGCATGTCATATATTACTGGGTAGGCCTTGGCAATATGATAGAAAGGTTACACATGATGGAGGGAAAAATACATATACCTTTTGGAAGGATGGTGTAAAGGTGGTCTTGTTACCCTTCAAGGAAGAAGAGAAGAGTGAGGGCTTATTGGCTACAAAAATATTTTATTCTGAGAAATGGAAGAAGTTGGTTGGTTATTATGCACTAATGTCAAAGAATTTGGAAAAGAAGACTTTAATATACCTATTGCGGTAGAAAAGATACTAAAATAATACAAAGATGTCATACCAGATGAGCTACCAGATGGGTTACCTCCAAAGCGAGATATTCAACACCATATTGATTTGATCCCAGGATCGGCCCTTCCAAACCAAGTAGCCTATCGGATGAGTCAACACAGAGTGAAGAGTTGAACAGACAAGTGACAGATCTAATACAGAAAGGGTTAGTGAGAGAAAGCATGAGTCCATGTGCAACTCCAGCGTTATTGACTCCCAAAAAAGATGGAGACTAGAGAATGTGTGTAGATAGTAGAGCCATAAACAAGATCACAATTAAGTATCGGTTCCCAATTCCGTGATTGGATGATATGATGGATGTGCTAGCGGGAGCCCGATATTTTAGCAAGATTGACCTACGGAGTGGTTACTACCAGATCTAAATCCGTGAAGGGGATGAATGGAAAACTACTTTTAAAACAAAAGATGGATTATACGAGTGGATGGTGATGCCATTTGGGCTATCTAATGCACCCAGTACATTCATGAGGTTGATGAACAGTACTCGAGAATACAATGGTAAGTTTTTTTTGTCTATTTTGATGATATTTTGATATTAGTAAGACAGTGGAAGAACACTTGTTACATATGAAATTGGTGTTAGACTTGTTACGTAAAGAGAGTCTATATGCAAACTTAAAGAAGTGTAGATTTCTTCATAAGAGTCTTGTTTTTTTGGGTTTTTCATATCAGAGGATGGAGTGAGGATGGATGAGGAAAAAGTAAAGGCAATTTTAGAATGGCCTATTCCAAGGAATGTGACATAAGGTTCATAGTTTTCATGGATTGGAAACTTTTTATAGGAATTTCATCAGGAATTTTAGTAGCATTGCTACACCCATAACAGAGTGTACAAAAGGGAGGGAGTTTGTATGGACAAGGACAGCAATAGATAGTTTTGAATTGTTGAAGAAGAAAGTGTCAGAAGCACCTGTTTTGGTATTGCCAGATTTTAGCAAGGTCTTTGAGGTTGACTGTGATGCCTCACATGTTGGGATTGGAGCTGTGTTGAGTCAAGAAGGATGACCAGTGGCATTCTTCAGTGAAAAGCTAAATGAAGTCAGGAGGAAATATTCTACTTATGATGTGGAATTTTATGCTATTGTTCAGGCATTAAGGAATTGGAGACATTACTTGGTAGCAAAGGAATTTGTACTCTTCACTGACCATGAAGCCTTGAGGTATGTAAACACACAGAAGAAACTAAATAGTAGGCATGCAAAATGGGTTTCATTTTTACAAGAATATACTTTTGTTTTAAAGCATAAGTTGGGTAAGAAGAATCAAGTTGTTGATGCCTTGAGTAGGTGTGTAGCACTTTTGACAAAAATGGAAAATAAAGTAGTAGGGTTTGAGGTAGTTAAGGAATTGTATGAAGGTGATCCAGATTTTGGTGATGTTGTGTGAGAAAACAATTAAGGACCCTACAATAGGTAGTGGTTCTTTTGATTATTTGATGCAGGATGGTTATTTGTTTAGGGGGAAACAATTGTGCATCCTGTTAGTTCAATGAGAGAAAATATTATAAGAGAATTGCATAGTGGGGGTTGGTTGGACACTTTGGTATAAGTAAGACAATTTCTCTTGTTGTAGAAAAGTATTATTGGCCAAAGGTAAAGAGGGACATAAGTAGGATTGTAGCAAGATGTAGAGTGTGTCAAATGGCTAAGGGCCATGCATAAAATATTGGGTTGTATATGCCATTACCTATCCCTATAGGGCCATGGGTTGATTGAGTATGGATTTCATGTTAGGAATTCCTAACACACAGTGAGGGAATGATTCTATCTTTGTTGTGGTTGATAGATTCTCTAAGATGGCACATTTCATTTCTTGTAAAAAAACTAATGATGCTTCTAGAATTGCAGATTTGTTTTTTTCAGAAGTGGTTAGATTGCATGGAGTTCAAGAACGATCACTTCAAATCGGGACACAAAGTTTTGAGTCACTTTTGGAAGACTCTGTGGAGAAATTGGGGACACAACTATAGTTTAGTAGTGCATATCACCCCTAGACTGATGGGTAGATGGAAGTAGTGAACAGAAGCTTGGGAAATCTCCTACATTGCATAGTTGGAGAAAATCCAAAACAATGGGACTTAGCTTTACCTCAAGCTGAGTTTGCATATAATAGCTCGGTAAACAGGTCAACAAGGAGGTCTCCTTTCTAGATTGTATATGGTAGGAATCCCAAGGGGTCCTAGATCTAATTTTTCTACCAGTGAAGATAAAACTAGTGATGATGCAGAAGCATTTGTAGAACACATTCTACAGACTGCAAGATGAAGTGAGGGAAAAGCTGAAAGTGAGTAATGCATAATATAAAAATTACAGATGCCAGTAGGAGAGTAAGTGTATTTGAATAAGGAGATATGGTGATGGTTCATCTTAGAAAAGAGAGGTTTCCAAAGGGACATATAATAAACTCAAGTATAAGAAGATTGGGCCATGTAGGATTTTGAAGAAAATGAGTGATAATGCCTACAAGGTGGAGCTACTGAAAACTTTGCTATCTCACCAATTTTTAATGTTTCTGACTTATATAAGTTTCAGGTCATGATGAAAATTTTTAGAGGAGGAAGAAATAAACTAGGAAGCAATAGTATTTCGAAGAAGAAAAAGGAAAGGGTAATGCGTGTCTTGGACCAAAAGACAATCACTACTAGACATGGGAGCTACAACAGATATTTGGTATAGTGGGAAGGTTTGCAACAAGAAGAAAATACTTGGATTCCTAAGTGGGAGTTGAAGAATATTGATAAAGTGAAAATTAGATGAATTCCATCAATTGAATTTGCAAGAGTTGAATTCTTTTCAACCAGAGGAGAATGATGCGGGAGCATAACTTGCAGAGACCATAACTTTTGATCCGACCATTTTGGATCGTCTTGAAATTTTAGGGTGGTAGATATACATTAGTAATATTTGTGAAATTTTCTTTTCTCGCAATGTTGTGTCCATTTTGGCATATTTTTTGGGCTCGGATTCCTTCATCTAGTGGCCTAAAATTGGCTCGAATGTTTTTTTTTCGCTTTTGACTAGGTCTTAGAACTTTAATAACTTTTGTTTGTACTTTATTAGAATAAGTCAAAATTTTGTGTGAGCCTTAATTTATGAAGGCATATTTGGCACACAAAATTTGGGGCCCATCCGAGGTGTTTTACATTTTAGGTTTTTTGGCATTTAAGGTTTTTTGGCATTTTAGGGTTTTAGAGTAGATGTGAAATAAAAGGAGGATTGTAATGATGTAAAAGATTAGTGTGGATTCAAAATGAGAAGAAAACTATTTTGAAACTTTGGTTTTTATTTTAAGTTTTTATGTGTGTTTTGGAGGTATTTCAACCTCTTGCAGTTGGATTCACATCAATTGGTATCAAAGTAGGATTTTGATCTTGTGGAAATAGTTAAGGTAACATATTACATTTTTTGTGTAATTTTTACCTCTATTTTATATAATCATGGCTAGACATGGGAGGGGAGGTTATGCCCAGATGAATAGGCATATGCAGGAGCTACAGAGACAAGTTGTTGAGCTCACAGGAGAAGTTACCCGCCTTAGAAGGAGACATGCAAATGGGGATGCAAACCCAGATAGTGATATTGAAGAAGTACCTCCATTAATGAATGAAGGAGGAGATGAAGAATAAAATGAGAGATGAAGAAACCTTGAATGAGAGACCATTTGAGAGAGATTGATCCAAGGCTTTAGAGGGAAAGAATGATGGCATCAAGATTAATGTTCTGATTATGGTGGAGGGTTATGACCAGAGGAGTTGATTGATTGGTTGAATCGCATGGAAAAATTCTTTGAGTGGAAAACCCTTTCAGAGGAGAAGAAGGTTAAGTTTGCATGCACTAAGTTGGTCGGACATGCATTGATATGGTGGGATCACCTACAAAATGAAAGAAAAGGAATGGAAAGGAAAGATCAAAAGCTGGAATAAAATGGTAAAGAAAGTTGAAAAAAAGTTTTTCTCTGTAGATTATGCTCAACACTCTTTGAAGGTTCCAAAACCTAAGACAGAAGGATCTCAGCATTGAAGAGTATACTAATGAATTTTACAAGTTATCAATCTGGGTGGAACAGGAGAGTCTAAAGAACAAAGGCTACAAGGTATATAAATGGGTTGAGTTATACCATACAAGATGAACTGAGTATGCTTTGGATCCATAGCCTGGATGATGCTTATCAACTCGCATTAAAAGAAGAAGAAAAGAACAAGAGGAATAATTTTAGAAGAGGTGTGAAGAGAGGGCCATCATCATCTCCAATGAGAGGTAGAGGTAGATTTGATTCTACAAAAGGTGAATCCTCTAATGCAGAAGGGCATGAAGATTCTGGTCAAATCCATGGTAACTACCAAAGAGGTAGGGGTTTCAGAGGGGAAGAGGTTATAATGGAGGATGGGGTTGGAATAGCCCCCAAAGGCAATATACATGTTAGATGTGGTGAAGAGAGGGCACATAGAGATTTTGAGTGTCCGCACTATCCTACACAAGATAGATGGCAAGGAGAACAACCATGAGTAAATCTAGTTGAAGCTGAAGAGGAAGAAGAAATGGAGGTTGCTTACAGACTTGGGTGAAACCCTCATGATAAGGAGGATGATGATTTTCCCAAGGAAGGAGAAAGAACAAGATGTTGTTGGTGTTGATTCTTGGCTTGAAAAATATATTTCAAACAAGATGCACCTCTAGAGGAAAGGTATGTAAAATTATTATTGATGGTGGTAGTTGTGAAAATATGGTTTCAATTGTGATGGTTGATAAACTCAATCTGAAATGTGAGAAGCCCATATCCCTATCGTATATCATGGTTCAAGAAAGGGAATGAGGTAACCATAGATAAAATATGCCTTATAAAGTTTTTGATTGGGAATACCTACAAGGATGAGGTGTGGTGTGATGTTATCCCAATGGATGCATGCCATATATTACTAGGGAGGCCTTGGAAATATGATAGAAAGGTTACACATGATGGAGGAAAAATACATATACTTTTGGAAGGATGGTGTAAAGGTGGTCTTGTTACCCTTCAAGGAAGAAGAGAAGAGTGAGGGCTTATTGGCTCTAAAAAGAGTTTGTTATAGAAATGGAAGAAGTTGGTTGGTGTTATGCATTGATGTCAAAGAAGGTGGAAATAGAGGACTTTAATATACCCATTATTTGGTAGAAAAGGTACTAAAAGAATACAAAGATGTCATACTAGATGAGCTACCAGATGGGTTACCTCCAAAGTCGAGATATACAACACCATATTGATTTGATCCCAGGATCGGCCCTTCAAACTAGGAAGCCTATCGGATGAGTCGACACATAGAGTGAAGAGTTGAATAGAAAAGTGACAGATCTAATATAGAAAGGGTTAGTGAGAGAAAGCATGAGTCCATGTGCAACTCAACACTTATTGACTCCAAAAAAAGATGGAGACTGGAGAATGTGTGTGGACATAGTAGGGCCATAAATAAAATCACAATTAAGTATCGGTTCCCAATTCCAAGATTGGATGATATGATGGATGTGCTAGTGGGAGCCCGATATTTTAGTAAGATTGACCTATAGAGTGGGTACTACCTAGATCCGAATCCGTGAAGGGGATGAATGGAAAATGACTTTCAAACAAAATATGGATTGTATGAGTGGATGGTGATGCCATTTGGGCTATCTAATGCACCAGTACATTCATGAGGTTGATGAATAGAGTACTCAAGAATACAATGGTAAGTTTGTTGTTGTCTATTTTGATGATATTTTGATATTAGTAAGATAGTGGAAGAACACTTGTTACATGAAATTGGTGTTAGACTTGTTATACGTAAAGAGAGTTATATATGCAAACTTAAAGAAGTGTAGATTTCTTCAGAAAAGTCTTTTTTTTTGGGGTTTTTCATCTCAGAGGATGGAGTGAGGATGGATGAGGAAAAAGTAAAGGCAATTTTGGAATGGCCTATTCCAAGGAATGTGATAGGTTTGTAGTTTTCATGGATTGGAAACTTTTTATAGGAAGTTCATCAGAATTTTAGTAGCATTGTTGCACCCATAACAAGAGTGTACAAAAGGGAAGGAGTTTGTATGGACAAGGAAGCAATAATAGATAGTTTTGAATTGTTGAAGAAGAAAGTGTTAGAAGCACTTGTTTTGGTATTTCCATATTTTAGCAAGGTCTTTGAGGTTGATTGTGATGCCTCACATGTTGGGATTGGAGTTATATTGAGTCAAGAAGGAAGGACACTGTGGCATTCTTCAGTGAAAAGCTAAATGAATTAGGAGGAAATATTCTACTTATGATGTGGAATTTTATGCTATTGTTCAGGCATTAAGGCATTGGAGACATTACTTAGTAGCAAAGGAATTTGTACTCTTCACTGACCATGAAGCCTTGAGGTATGTAAACACACAGAAGAAACTAAATAGTAGGCATGCAAAATGGGTTTCATTTTTGCAAGAATATACTTTTGTCTTAAAGCATAAGTTGGGTAAGAAGAATCAAGTTGTTGATGCCTTGAGTAGGTGTGTAGCACTTTTGACAACAATGGAAAATGAAGTAGTAGGGTTTGAGGTAGTTAAGGAATTGTATGAAGGTGATCCAAATTTTGGTGATGTTGTGAGACAACTTAAGGACCCTACAGTAGGTAGTGGTTCTTTTGATTATTTGATGCAGGATGGTTATTTGTTCAGGGGGAAACAATTGTGCATCCTGTTGGTTCAATGAGAGAAAATATTATAAGAGAATTGCATAGTGGGGGTTGGCTGGACACTTTGGTATAAGTAAGACAATTTCTCTTGTTGTAGAAAAGTATTATTGGCCAAAGGTAAAGAGGGACATAAGTAGGATTGTAGCAAGATGTAGAGTGTGCCAAATGGCTAAGGGCCATGCACAAAATATTGGGTTGTATATATGCCATTACTGTCCCTAGGGCCATGGGTTGATTTGAGTATGGATTTTGTGTTAGGACTTCCTAACACACAATGAGGAATGATTCTATCTTTTTTGTGGTTGATAGATTCTCTAAGATGGCACATTTCATTTCTTGTAAAAAAACTAATGATGCTTCTAGAGTTGTAGATTTTTTTTTCAGAAGTGGTTAGATTGCATGGAGTTCAAGAACGATCACTTCAGATCGGGACACAAAGTTTTTGAGTCACTTTTGGAAGACTTTGTGGAGGAAAATGGGGACACAACTATATTTTAGTAGTGCATATCACCCCCAGACTGATGGGAAGATGGAAGTAGTGAACAAAAGCTTGGGAAATCTCCTACGTTGCATAGTTGGAGAAAATCCAAAACAATGGGACTTAGCTTTACCACAAGCTGAGTTTTCTTATAATAGCTCGGTAAACAGGTCAACAGGGAGGTCTCCTTTCCAGATTGTATATGGTAGGAATCCCAAGGGGTCTAGATCTGATTGTGCTACCTAGTGAAGATAAAACTAGTGATGATGCAGAAGCATTTGTAGAACACATTCTATAATTCTGAGGATGAAGTGAGGAAAAGCTGAAAGTTAGTAATGCACAATATAAAATAGTTGTAGATGCAGTAGGAGAGTAAAGTGTATTTGAAGAAGGAGATATGGTGATGGTTCATCTTAGAAAGGAGAGGTTTCCAAAAGGGACATATAATAAACTCAAGTATAAGAAGATTGGGCCATGTAGGATTCTGAAGAAAATGAGTGATAATGCCTACAAGGTGGAGCTACTGAAAACTTTTCTATCTCACCAGTTTTTAATGTTTCTAACTTATATAAGTTTCAGTCATGATGAAAATGTTGTAGAGGAGGAAGAAATAAACTGGGAGCAACAGATCGAAGAAGAAGAAAAAAAGGAAAGGGTAATGTGTGTCTTGGACAAAAAGACAATCACTACTAGACATGGGAGCTACAAAAGATATTTTTCAGTGGGAAGGTTTTAGCAAAGAAGAAAATACTTGGATTCCTGAGTGGGAGTTGAAGAAGATTGAAAATGGAAAATTAGATGAATTCCATCAATTGAATTCACATAGGAGCAAAATTCTTTTCAACTAGGGGAGAATGATGTAGGAGCATAACTTACGAGAGACCATAACTTTTGATCTAACCATTGTTGGATCATCTTGAAATTTTTAGGGTGGTAGATATACATTAGTATATGTTGGGGTCAATTTTTTTGCAAGTTTGTGGCCATTTTGGCACATTTTTGGGCCGGATTCCTTCATCTAGTGGCCTAAAATTGGCTCGAACATTTTTTTTTTCACTTTTGACTAGGTCTTAGAACTTTAATAAATTTTTTGTGCTTTTAGAATAAGTCAAAAATTTGTGTGAGCCTTAATTTATGAAGGCATATTTGGCACAAAATTTTGGGGCCCATCAGGTGTTTTTCTAGTAGGTAATTTTTGGCATTTTAGGGTTTTTTTAGCATTTTAGGGTTTTTAGAGTAGATGTGAAATAAAAGGAGGATTGTAATGATGTAAAAGATTAGTGTGGATTCAGAATGAGAAGAAATCTATTTTGAAACTCCTAGTTTTATTTGCAAATTTGTTTATGTGTGTTTTTGGAGGTATTTCAACCTCTTGCAGTTGGATTCACATCAATTGGTATTAGAGCTAGATTTTGATCTTGCGGAAATAGTTAAGGTAACATATTACATTTTTTGTGTAATTTTTTTACCTCTATTTTATATAATCATGGCTAGACGTGGGAGGGGAGGTTATGCCCAGATGAATAGGCATATGCAGGAGCTACTAGAGACATTTGTTTGTTGAGCTCACAGGAGAAGTTACCTGCCTTAAGGAGACATGCAAATGGGGATGAAAACAGAATAGTGATATTGAAGTACCTCCATTAATGAATGAAGGAGGAGATGAAGAAAAAATGAGAGAGATGAAGAAACCTTGAATGAGAGACCATTTGAGGAGAGATTGATCCAGGATTTAGAGGGAAAGAATGATGACATCAAGATTAATGTTCCGATTATGGTGGAGGGTTATGACCAGAGGAGTTGATTGACTGGTTGAATCGCATGGAAAAATTATTTGAGTGGAAAACCCTTTCAGAGGAGAAGAAGGTTAAGTTTTCATGCACTAAGTTGGTCGGACATGCATTGATCTGGTGGGATCACCTACAAAATGAAAGACAAAGGAATGGAAAGGAAAGATCAAAACTAGAATAAAATGGTAAAAAATGAAAGAAAAGTTTCTTCTGTAGATTATGCTCAAGACACTCTTTTGAAGGTTCAAAACCTAAGACAAGAAGGATCTCAGCATTGAAGAGTATACAATGAATTTTACAAGTTATCAATCAGGGTGGAACAGGGAGAGTTTGAAGAACAAAAGGCTACATGGTATATAAATGGGTTGAGTTACACCATACAAGATGAGTGAGTATGCTCCGGATCCATAGCCTAGATGATGCTTATCAACTTGCATTAAAGAAAAAGAAAAAACAAGAGGAATAATTTTAGAAGAGGTGTGAAGAGAGGGCCATCATCATCTCCAATGAGAGGTAGAGGGTAGATTTGAATCTACAAAAGGTGAATCCTCTAATGTAGAAGGGCATGAAGATTCTTGGTCAAAGCCATGGTAACTACCAAAGAGGTAGGGGTTTCGAGAGGAAGAGGTTATAATGGAGGATGGGGCTGGAATAGCCCCCAAAGGAAATATACATGTTACAGATGTGGTGAAGAGGGCACAAATATTTTGAGTGTCGCACTATCCTACACAAGATAGATGGCAAGGAGAAAAACCATGAGTAAATCTAGTTGAAGCTGAAGAGGAAGAAGAAATGGAGGTTACTGCAAACTTGGGTGAAACCCTCATGATAAGGAGGATGATGATTGTCCCAAGGAAGGAGAAAGAACATGATGTGTTGGTGTTGATTCGTGGCTGTGAACAAATATATTTCAAACAAGATGCACCTCTGGAGGAAAGGTATGTAAAATTATTATTGATGGTGGTAGTTGTGAAAATATGGTTTCAACTGTGATGGTTGATAAACTCAATCTGAAATGTGAGAAGCACCCATATCCCTATCGTATATCATGGTTCAAGAAAGGGAATGAGGTAACCATAGATAAAATATGCCTTATAAAGTTTTGATTGGGAATACCTATAAGGATGAGGTGTGGTGTGATGTTATCCCAATGGATGCATGTCATATATTATTGGGGAGGCCTTGGCAATATGATAGAAAGGTTACACATGATGGAGGAAAAATACATATACCTTTTGGAAGGATGGTGTAAAGGTGGTCTTGTTACCCTTAAGGAAGAAGAGAAGAGTGAGGGCTTATTGGCTAAAAATTTTTATTACTGAAAATGGAAGAAGTTGGGTAGTGTTATGCACTAATGTCAAAGAAGGTGGAAATAGAGGACTTTAATATACTTGTTGCTTGCAAAAAAGGTACTAAAAGAATACAAAGATGTCATACTAGATGAGCTACTAGATGGGTTACCTCCAAGTGAGATATTCAACACCATATTGATTTGATCCTAGGATTGGCCCTTCCAAACCAGGAAGCCTATCGGATGAGTCAACACAGAGTGAAGAGTTGAGCAAGACAAGTGACATATCTAATACAAAAAGGGTTAGTGAGAGAAAGCATGAGTCCATGTGCAACTCCAGTGCTATTGACTCCCAAAAAAAGATGGAGACTAGAGAATGTGTGTAGACAGTAGGGCCATAAATAAGATCACAATTAAGTATCGGTTCCCAATTCCAAGATTGGATGATATGATGGATGTCTTAGCGGGAGCCCGATATTTTAGCAAGATTGACTATGGAGTGGGTACTACAGATCCGAATCCGTGAAGGGGATGAATGGAAAATGAATTTCAAAATAAAAGATGGATTATATGAGTGGATGGTGATGCCATTTGGGCTATCTAATGCACCTAGTACATTCATGAGGTTGATGAATAAGTACTCGAGAATACAATGGTAAGTTTTGTTGTCTATTTTGATGATATTTTGATATTCAGTAAAATAGTGGAAGAACACTTGTTACATATGAAATTGGTGTTAGACTTGTTACATAAAAAGAGTTTATATGCAAACTTAAAGAAGTGTAGATTTCTTCAGAAAGAGTCTTGTTTTTTTGGGGTTTTTCATATCAGAGGATGGAGTGAGGATGGATGAGGAAAAAGTAAAGGAAATTTTGGAATGGCCTATTCAAGGAATGTGATAGAGAGGTTCATAGTTTTCATGGATTGGAAACTTTTTATAGGAAGTTCATCAGGAATTTTAGTAGCATTTTTACACCCATAACAGAGTGTACAAAAGGGAAAGGAGTTTGTATGGACCAAGGTAGCAATAGATAGTTTTGAATTGTTGAAGAAGAAAGTGTCAGAAGCACTGTTTTGGTATTGCCAAATTTTAACAAGGTCTTGAGGTTGATTGTGATGCCTCACATGTCGGGATTGGAGTATATCTTGAGTCAAGAAGGATGACCTATGGCATTCTTCAGTGAAAAGCTAAATGAAGTCAGGAGGAAATATTCTACTTATGATGTGGAATTTTATGCTATTGTTAGGCATTAAGGCATTGGAGACATTACTTGGTAGAAAAAGGAATTTTTACTCTTCATTGACCATGAAGCCTTGAGGTATGTAAACACACAGAAGAAACTAAATAGTAGGCATGCAAAATGGGTTTCATTTTTACAAGAATATACTTTTGTCTTAAAGCATAAGTCAGGTAAGAAGAATCAAGTTTTTGATGCCTTGAGTAGGTGTGTAGCACTTTTGACAACAATGGAAAATGAAGTAGTAGGGTTTGAGGTAGTTAAGGAATTGTATGAAGGTGATCAGATTTTGGTGATGTTGTGAGACAACTTAAGGACCCTCCTACAGTAGGTAGTGGTTCTTTTGATTATTTGATACAAGATGGTTATTTGTTTAGGGGAAACAATTGTGCATCCTGTTGGTTCAATGAGAGAAAATATTATAAGAGAATTGCATAGTGGGGGTTGGTTGGACACTTTGGTATAAGTAAGACAATTTCTCTTGTTGTAGAAAATTATTATTGGCCAAAGGTAAAGAGGGACATAAGTAGGATTGTAGCAAGATGTAGAGTGTGTCAAATGGCTAAGGGCCATGCACAGAATAATTGGGTTATATATGCCATTTATGTCCTACTAGGGGCCATGGGTTGATTTGAGTATGGATTTCATGTTAGGACTTCCTAACACAATGAGGGAATGATTCTATCTTTTTTGTGGTTGATAGATTCTCTAAGATGGCACATTTCATTTCTTGTAAAAAAACTAATGATGCTTCTAGAGTTACAGATTTTTTTTTTAGAAGTGGTTAGATTGCATGGAGTTCCAAGAACGATCACTTCAGATCGGGACACGAAGTTTTTGAGTCACTTTTGGAAGACTCTGTGGAAGAAATTGGGGACACAACTATAGTTCAGTAGTGCATATCACCCCCAGACTGATGGGTAGATGGAAGTAGTGAACAGAAGCTTGGGAAATCTCCTACGTTGCATAGTTGGAGAAAATCCAAAACAATGGGACTTAGCTTTACCTCAAGTTGAGTTTGCTATAATAGCTCGGTAAACAGGTCAAAAAGGAGGTCTCCTTTCTAGATTGTATATGGTAGGAATCCCAAGGGGTCTAGATCTAATTGTTCTACCAGTGAAGATAAAACTAGTGATGATGCAGAAGCATTTGCAGAACACATTCTCTACAATACTGCAAGATGAAGTGAGGAAAAGCTAAAAGTGAGTAATGCACAATATAAAACAATTGCAAATGCTAGTAGGAGAGTAAGTGTATTTGAAGAAGGAGATATGGTGATGGTTCATCTTAGAAAAGAGAGGTTTCCAAAAGGGACATATAATAAACTCAAGTATAAGAAGATTGGGCCATGTAGGATTTTGAAGAAAATGAGTGATAATGCCTACAAGGTGGAGCTACTGAAAACTTTGCTATCTCACCAATTTTTAATGTTTTTGACTTATATAAGTTTCCAGGTCATGATGAAAATGTTGTGAGAGGAGGAAGAAATAAACTGGGAGCAATAGATGTCGAAGAAGAAAAAGGAAAGGGTAATGCGTGTCTTGGACCAAAAAGGTCACTACTAGACATGGGAGCTAATGAGATATTTGAGTACAGTGGGAAGGTTTGCAGCAAGAAGAAAATACTTGGATTCCTGAGTGGGAGTTGAAGAAAATTGATAGTGCAAAATTAGATGAATTTTCCGTCAATAGAATTCGTAAGAGCTGAATTCTTTTCAACTAGGGGAGAATGATGCGGGAGCATAACTTGCAGAGACCATAACTTTTGATCGCCAGTTGGATCATCTTGAAATTTTACAAGGTGGTAGATATACATTAGTACTATATTTGGGGTCGACTTTTTCGCAAGGTTGTGCCCATTTTGGCACGATTTTTGGGCTCGGATTCCTTCATCTAGTGGCCTAAAATTGGCTCTGAATTTTTTCGCTTTTGACTAGGTCTTAGAACTTTAATAATTTTTGTTGTGCTTGTTAGAATAATTCAAATTTTTCTTGAGCCCTTAATTTATGAAGGCATATTTGGCACGCAAATTTTGGTGGATCGAGTTGTTTTACATTTTAGGTTTTTTGGCATTTTAGGGTTTTAGAGTAGTGTGAAATAAAAGGAGGATTGTAATGATGTAATAGATTAGTGTGAATTCCAAAATGAGAAGTAAGCTATTTTGAATTCCAAAATGAGAAGTAAGTTGTTTATGTGTGTTTTGGAGGTATTTCCTACCTCTCCTCGTGACTTCCGGGAGGAAGTCGAGTCTAATATGAGGGGATGTAATGACCAGTCCTCTTCGACATTTATCCACTATGATTTTTATTACTATTTATTAGAAACATTGACATTATGATTATTATATTTTGATTAACGGTGATATAATATATAGACATCCGGGATTATCGATATGTTGTGATTCCTATTTTGGATTATCATATGCTAGTTGACATTGGTGGATGGTTTTATGCATGTTGATTTTTATTGTTATGATTTTATACTGACACATTATATTCATGATGCATCGTCTATGTTTGGATGTTCGAATTAGTCTTGTGATCTCATTGATGTTAGTAAAATGGTAGAATCAAATTAATTAGAAATTTTAGATAGTTGATATAATTGCTTAATTTTGATGATGATTATTGATTGATATGTATGTGTTATTTCTCGATGTTATTGATGTGGCCTTAAGGACAAAGAGATATTATGTTTTTGATTATAGGAAAATGATATCACTATACACCAAAAGGGGCTAGGGGACCAACCCTAGAATAATGTTAGGTGTTTGCAACAAGGCCAATTTGACAACTTGTGTTCTATGTGTGTGTTGTTTAATTGTTATGCTTGGTTATAGGTTTTCCATGGGGTTACATCATATGTGTGGCCATGGGTTGTGATGTTTCCCTCTTTTAATTTTGGGTATTTATTTTGTGGTGCATGTATCTCATTAATTATAAAATCTATTCACTTTATTAGTACTTGTTAATATGATTTTAATTAGTAAACTAAAATGAAGATGTGACAAATTGGTCATTTAATAGGGTACATGGTCCTTGATATTTGCTTAATGTTTAATATATTTAATTGCATTTTGAAGTGTGTACTCTTCCTCCTTTCCCTATCTCTAATTTTGACTTAGTGGTGACTTTTTTAGACTTGTGCGACAAGTTAACCTTGTCCCTGCCTCTAAAACTCACCCACCAACCATACTTATTTTGGGTGAAAATGAGTAAATAAAGTTACTTTTTCAACTTACCTCATTTAATATGTCCTTGGAATTATGGAGTACATGTTGGATTGTATAATGGTGCATGCCATAGCCTTACTTACTCATTTATTACCATCGGTCTTTGTGTGTTGACTTTTTGAGTTAGAATTGAGGAAATATGAAGTTGTATCCTACATGGAGACATCCCATCATACCTCACCTCCTTTTCTATTTATTGAAGTTAATTTGGATTATTAGGGGGTTACTTATTCTCATTTCTACTCGGCATATTTTGGAATTTATTTTTGGTTATTTTGGAGATTTTGGGGAGCTTTTTTTTAGATAATTTTTCTTGGATTGAAGATTGTGGTGTGAATATTGAAATCTTGTAATGGAAAGCTAGGGTCTTACCCCTTTGATTTATTATTGTATATGTTTTGATTGAGAAATATGTGATTGTTTGAGAGTATGTTTTGTGTATTGTGAATGCAATATGTTAGGATGCGTAGTGTTCTTTTAAGAGTGGTGTGGGAGAAGGAAAATAAGTTCTATTTGTGGAGGAAAAAGGGAGATAGTGGGGAAAATATGAAGGAAGTGTGGGAGAGGTGCTCCACCAATGTAGAGGAAAAAGTTTTCTATGTTATTGTTGCATTTGAATATGGAGAAATAAGGTGTTGTGTGTGATTTTGATAGTGCACTTTAGAGGTATTCGTTGGAACTAGACCCTCTTCCCACATGGGAGGCATAAGGAGAAGACTTCATATTATTGTATCCTTTTGTCTTACTATTAAGCCTTTTTATTGTGAAGAAAGTGTGAATCTTCCTATGTGCTTGTTTAGAAAAGAATGAAAAAAATTCTTTGTTGAACTTGCTTGAAAGATTTGATTGAGTGTTAAATATATTACATGAGTGTTGAAAATATGTATGTGTGTGTTATTGTGGAAGCCATTATAATTGTGAAGTTTTCAAAGTTGTAAACATTCCCTATTGTTCTATGGTTGGGGCTCGGGGGCCAATAAGAAGGATGGATTTTCCTCCTTATTGGAATAAAGGTTGGGTAGAGAGCATTGCCTACTCCCCTTTCCTTGTATTGTGATTTAAAATTGAAGAGATGAAAGAGTGAAAAGTTGAAGCTTAGAGGATGATCTTGAAAAGAAGACTTTTATTATTTGATCCCAATGGAAGAATCTCATTTTTGTAAATTTGGCCATGTTGTTTCCATTTAGAGTGGAAGGCTTATAAATATTGTGTTTTGAAAATGAGAGTTCTTGTAAATTTTTACTTATCAAATATTGTTGAAAGAAACAACTTTGGAATTGTATTTAAATGGAAATGATTATTTTAAATTTAGATTTTAACTCAAAATTTATATTATGTATTCATTTTAAAGAAATGGTTTTCTTATATGCATAATATATGTGGTTTCCATTTTAGTATTGTTGTCAAAATTGATTTAAAAGGAGCGAAGAAGTGTCATTTAAGTATGTTATACTTTCATTCTCTTCAAATGAATATGTAAAAGTATTGATTTGAGTTGTGGTTGTAGTCAAATTTTAAGTAGATGTTGTAAGGAAGAATGTTTAAATTTAGTAACTTTAATCAAGAAAGAAAATTCTCTTTCCTATCTTGCATTGGTTTAAATGGAAGGGACAATAAATTCAAATTTTCATATATATAAATGTTTATGGATTTGTATAAAAGTAGTATAAACTATCTATATATTTGTTATTTTGTCGATACAAAAAAATCTACCCAAGGTTACCACGAAAATAAATCGAAAAAGAGTTAAATATATAAATATATATCTTATGTATTTATATACACAAAATATACATATTTAAATTTTAAATTCAATATATATATTAACTTTGTTATGTGTAAGGGTTGACTCACAATAAGCTAATAACATGAAACCCTAAGTATTGTATAAAAGTAAATGGCCACGATTTAATTAAATTGGTGGTTTGTATTATAAGGAGGAAAATGTGTGGGGCAAGTCCCCACCTTAGTTTTTATTTAAAAAATAAGTTTGGGGTGGATGGCGCTAGCGGTGACCCCCCACTTACCCCTTTTTTTATGTTTGTAAACGCATATGGCCTCTAAAGGCCATTCGGCCACACAATGATATTTGCCCCTTTCGTTTCATTTATAATTTGTTATATATATATATATATATATAATCTTATTAAATAAAACTAATAATGAAATAACTATGAAATCAGCTACATGCTTAAATAAAACAAATTATAAATAGAATGAAAGGGGAAAATATTATTGTGTACAACCGAATGGCCTAAGAGGCCATATGTGTTTACAAACATAAAAGAAAAGGGTAGTGGGGTGGTGAGAGCACGCCCCACCCCAACACTTACTAAATGTAAAAAAAAGCAAGTGGGGAAGAATGCCCCACACCCCCTTTATAATACAAACCACCAATTTAATTAAACCATGGCCATTTACTTTTATACAATGCGGCCATGTTTCGACAAGTGATTCAAACCCTTACATGACAAAAGTTTATATATATATATATATAACCAAAAATTGCTTTATTCAACCACTTCCCTCAAGCCACATATATTAATCTAGTATTTTTAAAATGAACTCTAAGCAAATGCTACACACACACACACACACACACACCCCATCAATATACCTCTTTTTTAAACAAAAAGTAAAATGGGGAAACAATGCCCATAACACGAATAGCGTAAAATTATCCACAAACATATAAATAACAAATAATACTCATGAAAAATATAATAGAGGGATGTAAAAAAGGAGAACACACACACCATCAATATACCTCTATTTTTTAAACAAAAAGTAAAATGGGGATGCAATGCCCATCCACAAATAGCATAAAATTATCCTTTGAACATATAAATAACAAATAATACTCATGAAAAATTCTAATAGAGGGATGTAAAAAAGGAGATCATTCCAATTGTGTGTGCATCCATCCATAAGCAAATAAAAATCTCCATATCCTATTGTAAGCTCCATGGCCTCAATCCTTAACCTGCAAAAGCAAAAATAATGCAAATGAGAGGTTAGGGTAAGCAAAAGTGAATAAAAGAAAACTCATAAGGATATTTAGGGAAATTTAGATCTAGTGGGTCTAATAGATTGAAGGCCTAGGGTTGAGGAATGAATCCTACAACATTTTAATTGATGGGAATTTTATGAGAGCAAGTTAAAATTAAAAGGTATGTGTATTCAACTAATGGGGCCACTTAGTGGGTTAGACCAAGTTGTGACCCCATTATCTTGGATTAGTACATGACATTTGATTTGGTTATTAACATTAAAGTTTCTCATGGGGTATTTTTAATTAAATTAATTTAAAGGGTTAAAGGGACAAATGTAAATGTGAAAATTAAATAAATAAAATAAGGGTGTAGTATGGGTGTTAATGACCTAAGTAAATGACTACTTTAACTTAGAAATTATTTTATAAAATTTTATTAGGGACCTAAGTGGATAAATGAGATTAATTTTATATTGGGAATTAATCAATCGTAACTAATGTTTTACCCTCGCAACATTTTAAAAAAAAATCCCACAAATTTTTTTCCTAATAAATAAAAAGTATTTGATGTGGGTTTTTTTTGCGTGAATAATGTGGGTGTTATAATCTCCAACACCCTCGTTATCTCTCCAAACATAAAATCCCTCATTATCTCTACATCCCATGCACCAAGCCTCCTCCTTGGAAGGATTTTCAAACCATTAAGATTTCAGAGTTTTGCACAAGGATGGGGAAATAATTCCAAACCATATGATAATATTTGTCTCACATCCAACCATATTAGGGGAGGAATAAAGAATATCATCATGGCTTGCCCATCAAGCCATGTTGTGAGAAGGGTATTCCTCCCTCTTCCCCAACACTCCAAAATCCATCACAAGTATGATAGATGGAGAAAAAAATACAATAAAAATATCCACATGCACACCCATAATCCAACACATAAAAACAACACAAACAAAACATCATATTCATTTCAAGAACACAAGATCTATTCGATAAGAAAAACATAGTAGAAGAACAAGGAGACCTACCTCAATCAAGCTCTCCAAAATCTCTATGCAATCCACAATCCAAAGCTCCTAGCTCCACAAGAACATCCAAAATATCCAACACCCAAATGCAAGAATTAACAAGCCCTCAACCCCCACCATGATGGAATATTAAAATAAAACCAATAAATAATTTCCCAAATGATAGAGTGACATGTGTCACCCTTCTCATCTCCCCCACCAAAGATTCCAAAACAAAATCAAGAATAAAACAACTCTCATTTTGGAGGTAAACTCCAAATTTCAAAAATGTGATTAAAACCAAAACCTCTACAACTTTTAATACGCATCCAAAAAACCAACTCATTTTGAAGGGTTATCGATCACTCCAAAAAAAAAAAAAAATTCCTTATCTTTTCCTTGAAAATATACCCCTACCCATCGGTAGGGTCCAAGGGGTCATTTTCCATGATAGGTAAGTTCCAAAAATGAAAAGTGATCAGTATATATCAACATTATCAATTTTAGCCCAAATCCAAGTTTGGGTTAAATGGCACAAGATTTGAGTTTGTGGGGCCCATCCAAGTGGCAATTAAGTGGTATCATACCTCAAACAATAATTTAATTAACTTTAAACACAAATTAGAACAAGAAGGGACCACTAGGTCCCTAAACAATCTCAATACAACTAAATAAATTATGAAGAATAAAATCTAACAAGTGGGGAACACACATGGTGTCCAAATGCAACATGTAACAAAAATAAGTTTTCACATAATCAAATATGGTGAGGACTCGCCCCATTCAGTGCTTGTGCAAACATAAAATGTATCCCTAAAACCCAAGTTCTCATATGCCATGTAATCTACACATGCAATGTAAACACTAAACATACATGCCCAATAATATATAACAACTAAACAATCTCAATAAATCATGCATGAATAAATCACACTAACTATACAAAATAATTTCAATATGAAATGGCTAACACTAGTCATATACATCCATATTATTCAAAAATATATTAACCATCTAAGTAACACCTAGTGACATCTAATTAGCCATTACAATTCAAATGATAACCAAGTATATGACGAAACCATAAGTAAATCCATCACATGTGAAATGAAGTCACTATTGATGAATGGAAAGTTAAAAGCTATGGAATGATTTGAAGAACCTAAAATCATTTTGCTAACTCATCCATGCACCATGAGATAAGAGATAAACAAGGAAACTAACATAAAAGCATTATAACTTTGCCAAAAACATAAAAACTAACATGATAAAGCTATGTATCTCTACTCTTTACATTACTTAATAAATAAATTGAACCTAAAAATATCAACTTAGCAATCGAAAGGGTGATTAATTGTTTATGGTTCTCAATATTTCTAGAATGGAGTCTCACCATTAATGGATTCAACGCCAATGGTTCTATCCATATTACTTTCAAAACTTGGTTTAAGGATGCATTCACGAGGTGTTAGCTCAACAATGGAGGAAGGAAGATAAGAGATAAACAAGGAAACTAACATGAAAGCATTATAACTTTGACAAAAACATCAAAAAACTAACATATATACTACTCTCTACTCTTTAGATTACTTAATTAAGAAATTGAACCTAAAAGATCTTAACTTATCATCAATGTGTGATGTTTGATATGAAACTCAAGCTTTCAAGAATGGAGTCTGGAGTCTGACCATTAATGGCTTCAAGGCCAATGGTTCTCTCCATATTACTCAAAACTTGGATTATGGATGCAAATGGAGGTGTTAGCTCAACAATGGAGGAAGGAAAGCTTTAGATCAAATGTCTAATTAGCTTAAAGCTAATACAAATGAGATCCAAGCTTTCTTAGGCTTGTTTTTGTTTTTGTGTTATGTAAAGTTGTAAGTTTGAATGGGTAGGCTTAGCCTTGTATTTATAGTTTTTGGTTTGGAAGATTTGGAATTTGGGTGCATGTGGGACTAAAGCTCAAAAAAGCACTTTTAGATTAGATTAGGATAAACATGCTTTAGGCTTAGTTAAGCTTGGTTTAGGCTAGTTAACTAGGGTTTAGGCTAGTTAAACTTGATTAGCAAGTGATTAGAGACTCATTGAGAGTTGGGAGGGGTCTGGATAACCAATTTGTGACTGATAGATAGCCTAGGAAGCCAATAGAAGTGGTCTAGAGAGAACTAGGGAGGTTCTGAATGGTCAAAAGGAGGAATGTTTAGCTAATAAGAGAGATATTAGCCAAATAATAAGTTGATTATAGGAGGAATATGACCGAAAGAAGGTGTCATGAATGGGCATCCGAGAATGGAGCAAAGAAGGGGAATTAACGAAGTGTCATTAATTGGTTGAATTGGATGAAATGCTAAGTGTAAGCATATTTTAGGTGTCTACATTTTCCCCTCTTTGGGTGGCGTAAGTGACGTCACTTCAAAGAAAGTAGACAAGCATAAACAAGTAGAAAATTTTGAAGGGATAGAAGAAAAATGAGTAGAATGGAGGATGCCCCCTCGATTGTCGATGGGGTGATAGAAGAACTCGATCGATGATCGAAAAGATGAAAAGATGAAGAAAGAGAACAAAAAAAAGAATAGTGAAGAAGAAGAAAGGGGATATAGAAGAAAAGGAGTATGAGGAAGGGGAATGAGCTAACATCCATCCAATGCCTTTTAAACAACTTTATTTTTCATCATATTGCTAGTGATCTTCATCATCGGTCCTTATTAAAAAGAATGAACAAAAGTGTAGTATGACATGAAAATCCATATACGAACAAATGTCCATTGCTAAAAACACCAACTCCATGCAACATACAAAATGCAATGCAATACGAGAAAGTAAAAGATGCCTAACTCCATGCAACATACATAATGCAATGCAATATGAGAAAGTAAACAAGCTAAACTAACAAGAGAAACATAATGTAATGTTTTTGTTATCGAGCTTCAGTTCCAACCTATTGAATTAATGACAAGGGTTAATGATGGTTCCCCAAGCAAGGATACATGCAAGGGGAATAATGGAGGACACTTGGGTCCGATGAAAAAGCAATGTACACTAAAAAAGTACCAGGCAACAACTCGTTGTGCCCCAGAGTACAAACATGAAGTAAGCAACCTAGCTTTTGTTGATGGAGGTAGATCAAGATGATCCACGAGTCACGCACATGAACAGTGAGAACCAAAGAGTGAGTAGGATGATTTATATTGTTTTTGATGTTTCTTGAAACATATTTGAATGATGATTTTTAAACATATTTATTTTTATTTTTAACAAATATTTGAATGTTTTTTGAAACATATTTGAATGTTTTTGATTTTTCTAACATATTTGAATGTTTTTTTTTTGATTTTGAAAGTTTTTTGAAACTATGTACAAGAAGACAAAGGAAGCGTGGATGCCCCTAGTGATAGATGGGATGTACAAGGGCATAAGGCCGTGTGTATGAGAAAGGTGAAGATGTAAAAATGCCCAGTGATTAGGTGGGAGTATTCAAAGGAAAACTCTTCATGGGTAGAAGTGGGACCCAAGGCCATTATGGATAGGTTCAACATGATGATGAACGTAAACCAATGAAGTGTTGGGAAGAAGCAAGGATGCCCCCAAGCGTAAGTTGGCCTAAAAGCACATGATAGAAAGGAAGGAGAAGATTTTTTTTGTGAAAGGGGACAAAGGTGTCTGAAAACATGGCAAAAAAGTAATCTTATACACATGGATGTTTTGAATGAAGTAGAAGAATGATGTGAATGATATGAATGTAGCTTAGAAGCCTCATGAATGAAGAAGTGATTAGCCAAAGGCACAAATCGTGAGACGAGATAAGGACTAAAGTAAGAGTCTGAACAAGGTCCAAAAAAAAGACACTTGGTAACATACTAATCCTGTTTACTCATAGAGATCCAGTGTGTGCATGTGGAATTTAATTACCTCTTGAAGGGAAGATTTAATAGACAACAAGTGAAGACACCCTAGCCAATGTGTAGGAATGATTTATTTTGATAGGTGATAGGTGATTTTGTGAATGGATGGTGGAAGGATAACCATACATACATTGCTCATGCTGCCATTGCCACCAGCATCCATAGCCCCGATGAGAGATGCATTTGATTCTAATCACAACATTTCTCTACTACTAGTCAGTGCATCCATAGCCCCGATAGAGATTATTGGAAATACCCCAAGAGAGAGTAATATATCAATTTACTTTTTTTTAGCTTTTAGCTTTTGATTTTTGATTGATTTTGATTCTTTTTCTTTCTGAAAACTTATTTCAGCTCTCTTGTTTGACAAGGGGTTAAGAACCAGATGGCTTGATGGAAGGAGGTGGAAGTGATTGTGATGATGACATTGGCTAGTGTCAACAAATATGTCCAAAATTTCTTCGCAACAAGTTTATTAGATGTTGAATGTGATAGGATCTCTAAGAGGTCATTCATTCTTTAATTTACCAAGGTGATAAAAGACCAAGGTCAAACAGATACCATAGAGATAAATGTCACAAAATGTGTGAAAAGGCTAACCAAAATATCACCGAAGGGATGAAAATGGTAGGAAGACTTTAGAAAAGAATAACAAGGAAGGGAAGAAAGAAACATCCATGTGTACGCAATACCTGATTGCAATGTTTGATCTTTGTACCTTTGATTTTTGTTGTGTTTTCTCATGTTTTTGTATTTTTGAATTTTTTTGATTTTTAGATTTTTGATAGTTTTTGGAAAGTTGGGACTAAAAAGTCACTCTGCTGTGGTAAGATCCAACAACAATGTTTGTGACTTCCTTGATAAGGGAGACTAGGTGTGTTTGTTTATCAAGAGTAATATTTTCCCCGATCTCGATGATCATGGTGAGCTCATACTCAACAAATGACTGTGATTTATCTTGAAACATGGATTTTTATGTGGGAGCTTGAGTTCCCTATCCATAGGTTTTATGCACTTTGTGCCATACTTGATGGTTACGTTGATGTGCATTCTTGAATCATGCTTGATTTTTAATTTTGAGATCATTTGAGTTGTTGGGGGATTTTGAGCTCTTGGAAGTTTTGACTTGAGCTTGATAATGAACTATTTGGGTTTCTTATAAGTTGATGCATGACTTGTTTGATCTTGAGAAGGAGAAGAAAGTGAACGTGGATGATTTAGAACTGATGTGAGAAATGACCATGGGCTTGCCACAACCATTGATAGAAGAAATATGTGATGGATGAAAAGGATATGGTCCAAGAATTGAAGAGGATGGGCTACCA
Organism: Taxus wallichiana var. yunnanensis; assembly: GCA_018340775.1. NCBI lineage: Eukaryota > Viridiplantae > Streptophyta > Pinopsida > Cupressales > Taxaceae > Taxus > Taxus wallichiana. The sequence goes on from CM031238.1 coordinate 195,057,695, forward strand.
GGAGGTGAGCCACTGATAGAAGATGATGAAGGGCTACTAGAATATGGCCCTAAGATGGAAGAAATTGGGCTATGAGGACATGGCCCAAGAATAGAAGAAGATGATGAAGGGCTGCTAGGGTGTGGCCCAAGTATAGATGAGGAGGGACTACGGAGGGATCCCATAGATAGAAGAGGAAGAGATGAGAGGGAAGGGCTACTAGGACGTGGCCCAAGAATAGAAGGTAATGGGCTACCAGGAGGTGACCCACAAGTAGAAAATGGAGGGCTACCTAGGGGTGGCCCAAGATAGAAGAAGATGATGGGCTACTCAGTGGTGACCCAAGGAGAGATTTTGATTGAGGAATGATGATAGATAATGAATGATTTGGTAATGAGAAGATAGGCCATGGATCAATGCTAGACCCCGACATCTCATCATGCTTAGAAGAAGGTGAAGATGGAATAGAAGAAGAATCAAGTTCCATGACTTTAGGATCTTCCTCATCTATATTATGAAAAAGGATAAACTTCTTTTCCCCAATACGTGAGTGTATCAAGTTCTAGAAAGAATCCTTGTTTGCAATCCTCTAAAGGGATATCTTCATGTAGTCTAATTATTTCCTTCATTCTGAGAGAAATCAATTAGTAGAGGTTGTTGTTCTTTGGCCATAGAAGGTTGAATAGAAGAAACAGGTCCGATAAGTGGGGAAGATTGATTGATAGAAGAAGATGACTCAAGAGAGGAAGTAGGATTGGAGGCAAGCATCTCATGAATGGATGATTTAGATTTGGTCTTAGATCATTTTTCTAGAAGATGATGACTTAATGTGGAGAAAATAGGATCACATAGCCATCCATTAAGTTTTATGATGTAGAGTCAAATTAGATGATGATAGAGGGAATCTCGAGTGTGGAACTCTTTGATGGAGGAAGAGGTCATTGAGAGATGATGATGAAGGAGGTGATGGAGGTTGAAGGGAGGACCGTGTCAAGAACCGAATTAGATGTTTGATCGATGGAACTTGGAGTCACATGAGTCTTCAAAGGAGGAAGACATCATTGAGGTGATTTGGAATAAAGGTCCTGTGAAGGAAGGGAGGACCGTGATTCAAGATTTGATCTAGGGGTATATCAAACAATAGTTGGGATCCGAATCTTTAGAAGAAGAGTGGGAATCAAATGGTAGTTTGGATCTGAATCAAAAGAAGAGTGGGGGAACCTGAATAATAATTTGGATCAAAAGCATCCAAACCATACCACCGACTATGAGCTGAAGGTGGGGAACAGGTACCCGAATGGGCCCTCTCTACATGAAGAACCAAACGAGGTTTAGTCATAATGGGAATATTTTGATTTGAATTCCTAAACCTAGGTTTCGTATTTTGTAAGTGTGAGAAAACCATGATAATAGTCATTTTTGGCATTGTTTTAAGCACAAATGTCTAGATCTAGATAGTGTGATGGAACTCCTTCAAAGGGAAGGAAGTGACATGTCGATTTGGGAAGCATAATGACATCCAACTAGACATTTTGTAAGTATGGAGATGCGTGTGTGATTTTTCGAAGAAGGTCTAAGGAAAATAGACATTGTGATGATGCAATCTCGATGAGATAAAAAAGGATTGTCCTAGAAAATAATTTTTTTAGATGAATGATCACAAGGAACAATCATGCAAGTGTGAAACACAAAGCCAATCAATAAGGAAATATACTATAAAAATGTGTGTGCAAAATGATAGTTTGATGCAAAGATGATCAACACAATGTCAATATTTACGTCAAGCTCAAAATGAACAAGGCATAAATATTAACAAAGGGTAGATATGACTCCCAATCAAAGGATATTATGACAAGTTTAACAACCAACAAGGCCTAAATGTTAAAGGGAGAGGATTACAAATGTAAGCCACGTAACCACACCAATTGGACACGTTAATCAAGCTTCATGAAGAAGTGAGATATTAGTGTCAAAGTGGTATTGAAATGACACAAAACAAAGTAAGTGACACCCTTCAAGATTTTGGACAATGTTTGAAATTCAAACTAAGTCAAAGTATACTAAGGATGTGCTAAAATGTGTGCAGCGTAATGCCACAATGTGGATACTTAGATCACATTTATGAAAAACATGACATAAGTATCTTAATTGTGTCGAGACAATGCAAACAAGGTAACACGTCAAAGGGAGATCAAATGATGAATCAATCCTAACTATGATGATGATCTTGAAATCAAGATCAAGTGGCCATCAAAGATATGAGGATGCATCCACGCACTTTAGATGTTTAACAACTCAGCCGCAAACATGGATGAGCGTAAATGGACAAAAAAAGTGGTGAACACTATCTATGACAACACTCCCAAAAGATGCCTTCTCTTGTCCCAAATGGGCAACAAGAATGCAAAGGTATAGATCAAAAGATGAAAAATAAACTAAGTGTTACTTGGGCAGAGTTTCACCTCATCAAAGGTGAGAAAGAAACCAAGATAAGTAACACGTTGTAAACTTCCGTGATGAGATACACTTAGATCTAACTTAAATGGATTCGTTACCGTGTTCAAAAACAAGGTTCTGAATCCAAACAAGTTATCACTTCATGATGGCCAAGACGCGATAATGGACTAGTAAAGTGGGCTCCAAGACAGAATGGCTTCCTAATAAGATCTCTCAACTAGGTGTCACAAGTTTTCTCTAGAGTGAGCTCGATTTACCCAAAGAGTCACAATGACTATGATTTGGGAGTATCTCGGCTTTACTTTACCCCCTTCTGATACAATGAGAAACTAGTGCATTAGTTGTATCATCACTGGGGTCGTGATATGGACAACTTTGACTCTAACTCACAATGAAAAACTAGTCAAGTGGGTAAGCGGAGTGCTTCTTGTTTCATCCACGAGGTTACTCAGTGGTGGATTACTTTAGGGTTCCTAGAACCACCCCCATTTTGTAGCTTAAGGTGTTATGCCAAAGGGGTTATGTTCCATTGAGTGGATAGGGACGTACCCTTTTCCAAAACCTGCAATATAGTGTGAAGTGAAAGTGGTGTGTTTTTTTATCTTTCTTAACTTAATGTGGTTTTAAGTAGCACACCATTTGGAAACCTGTATGAAAACACGTGTATTAGAGGGTTTTATTTTTTTTTGACTCCTCCTTTCTTTTTTGACAAATTTAGGTCCTATATACAAAGAGTTAGTAATTTTCCAAAATATCATGATATCAAAAAGAGATTTTACGTGTTGCTTTTGATTCCTAAGATCACCAAAAAAAGGTGCAAAGGAAGAGCATACACAATGTGAAAACTCAACTAAAACAATTTTATGGAAAATACATTAAGTTTTTTGTAAAATTTTGAGTTCATTTTAACCAATTTTGAAATGTTCATCCATTAGGAAGCATAAAGTAAGTGTTTTGAAAGCAATAAGAGGGTTTTGGAAGTGTTTTTGTTCCCAAGATCACCTAGAAGGTGCGAGGGAAGAGCATACACACTTTGAAAACCTCTATCAACTAAGAAATGAAAACACTTAACTAAGTTAGTTAAAAAAAAACCAAAATAAACCCCTGAAACAATTGATTAGTGCCACAAAACCTTTCAAAGTGTTAGAATGGCCAAGAAAACAATTTTTCAAACTTTAAGATACATTAGAAAATGACTATTTATCTAATAATGTAAACCATAAATTTTTTGTAAGTCAAAATCCTAATTTTATGTTTCCATGTGTAGTTCTCTTCAATACCTTTCCAACGCAACAAAAATGGAGTCGTTTTGAGTTTGGGAGAAAAGTTATGGCCTCCGGAAGATTGGTAAAAATGACAAGTTGATGCATACATGCACCCTCATGACACATGTACATGCCATTTGCATGACATACAATCAACATGCCCAATGCTTTAAAAAAATGAATGCAACAAAGTGCAAAAAAATGATGATGCCATAGTGATAAATATGCAAAAAAAATCACACATGATATATGCACCACTTGTTTCAACAAATAACATGTGCATGCACACAGCAATGAACATATGTGTTTCAAACAAAAATAATTTCAAATGTCACAATGCACTTTGTTTACAATAAATATACATTACATTATGACAAAATGACAATGTGTGCACATTAATAGGTTTTTTTGAATTACCAAATGAGATGAATGTTTAATTTGACATAAGAAACGTATGCCCTTTCAAGGAGATGCCCCTTCATACCCCTTTCAACATAATGCACCCTTAAAAACCTCAAAAAATCATAAAAATTTTGAAAATTTTCAAAAAAAACAAGGTTATTTGTTAGTCAAAGAATCCTATTTCTAGTTCAAACCCACAAAATATATATGAACAAGGATGATTTAGCTCATTTAAAAATGAAATCAAGTAAATAACAAGTTATTTTCTCTAAAAACATGAAAGTGGTTAGAACTGAAAAAAAAGCTTAAAAAAGACTCCATTAATGGAGGATGGACTTCATGTCCCACCGGGCATGCCAAATGTATGCAATGGAAAAGTTGAAAAGCTATGGAATGAGGCTAAAGAACCTCAAAGCTTAACTAACTCAACCATGCACCATGAGATAAGAGATAAACAAGGGAAACTAACATGAAAGCATTATAACTTTGACAAAAACATCAAAAACTAACATGATATACTACTCTCTACTCTTTAGATTACTTAATTAAAAATTGAACCTAAAAAGATCAACTTAGCAATCAAAGGTGTGATTAGTTGTTTATGGTTCTCAAGCTTTCAAGAATGGAGTCTCACCATTAATGGCTTCAAGGCCAATGGTTCTCTCCATATTACTCAAAACTTGGTTTATGGATGCAAATGGAGGTGTTAGCTCAACAATGGAGGAAGGAAAGCTTTAGATCAAATGTCTAATTAGCTTAAAGCTAATACAAATGAGATCAAGCTTTCTTAGGCTTGTTTTGGTTTTGTGTTATGTAAAGTTGTAAGTTTGAATGGGTAGGCTTAGCCTTGTATTTATAGTTTTTGGTTTGGAAGAATTTGGAATTTGGGTGCATGTGGGACTAAAGCTCAAAAATCACTTTTAGATTAGATTAGGATAAACATGCTTTAGGCTTAGTTAAGCTTGGTTTAGGCTAGTTAACTAGGGTTTAGGCTAGTTAAACTTGATTAGCAAGTGATTAGATAGACTCAAATTGAGAGTTGGTCTAGAGAGGGTCTCGAATGGTTAAGGAATGTTTAGTTGATAAAGAAAGATTAAGAAGTTGAACCTAAAAAGATCAACTTAGCAATCAAAGGTTTGATGTTTGATATGACACTCAAGCTTTTAAGAATGGAGTCTCACCATTAATGGCTTTAAGGCCAATGGTTCTCTCCATATTACTCAAAACTTGGATTATGGATGCAAATGGAGGTGTTAGCTCAACAATGGAGGAAGGAAATCTTTAGATCAAATTTCTAATTAGCTTGAAGCTAATACAAATGAGATCCAAGCTTTCTTAGACTTGTTTTGGTTTTGTGTTATGTAAAGTTGTAAGTTTAAATGGGTATTCTTAGCCTTGTATTTATAGTTTTTGGTTTGAAGAATTTGGAATTTGGGTGCATGTGGGACTAAAGCTCAAAAACTAATTTAAGATTAGATTAGGATAAACATTCTTTAGGCTTAGTTAAGCTTGGTTGAGGCTAGTTAACTAGGGTTTAGGCTAGTTAAGCATTATTAAAAAGTGAATAGAGACTCACCGAGAGTTCGGGGTATGGATAACCAATTATAATTGATAGATAGCCTACAAAGCCAATAGAAGTGGTTTTAAAGAATTAGGAGGTTCCGAATGGTTGAAAGGAGGAATGTTTAGCTAATAAGAGAGATATTACCCCAATAAGTTGAATATGGGAAGAATGAATGACAAGAAGAGTGTCGTGAATGGGCATCCAATAATGGAGCAAAGAATAGGGAATTAACAAAGTGTCATCAATTGGTTGAATTGGATGAAATGCTAAGTGTAAGCATGTTTTAGGTGTCTATATTTGACCCTCTTTGGGGTGACATAAGCGACGTCACTTCAAAGAAAGTAGACAAGCATAAACAAGTAGAAAATTTTGAAGGGGTAGAAGAAAAAGAGTAGAATGGAGGATGCCCCTCGATTGTCGATGGTGTAATGGAAGAAATCGATCGACAATCGAAAAGATGACATAAAGAGAACAAAAGAAAGAATAGTGTGTAGAAGAAGAAAGGGGATATAGAAGAAAAGGAGTATGATGAAGGGGAATTGAGTTAACATCCATCCAGTTCCTCTTAAAAACTTATTTTCATCATATTGCTAGTGATCTTCATCATCGGTCCTTATTAAAAAGAATGAACAAAAGTGTAGTATGAAAATCCATATACGAACAAATGTCCATTGCCAAAAACACAAACTCCATGTAACATACAAAATGAAATGCAATACAAGAAAGTAAAATATTCCTAACTCCATGCAACATACATAATGCAATGCAATACGAGAAAGTAAACAAGCTAAACTAACAGAGAAACAAGATGCAATGTTTTTGTTATCGAGCTTTAGTTTCGACTTGTGTGAATTAATGACAAGGGTTGACGATGGTTCCCCAAGAAAGGATACATGCAAGGGGAATAGCGGAGGACACTTTGGTCCTATAAAAAAGTAATGTGCACTATGAAATAGTACCAGGAAACTCGTTGTGCCCGGAGTAAAGATGAAGAAGCTTATCTTTTGTTGATGGAGGTAGATCAAGATGATTCGTGAGTCGCGCACATGAAAAGGTGAGAACCAAGAAGCGATGTTTTGTAGGATGATTTATTTATTTTTTACAATCGGTTTTGTAGTCTAGGGTGTTGATAAAGTATCATCAATATTTTCACTCATATCATCAAATTTGTCTCTCCACAAAGTAAAAAAACACTTGAATACGTAGACATATCCTTTAAATGAAGATTTCTTCTTTTGTATCGGACTTTTCACACTGTGAATTGTTCAAAGATGGAGAAATGGAAAGAAAAAGCCCCATCAATCAATTATAGAACCAATAGGGAGGTCAAGTATTTCTTTGATTTGTTTGACATGAAAGTGATGTGTAGGCATGCCTTCATATTTTCCAAGGAGGTTTTAGAGACAAGGAGGGTAATAAAAAAATATCCAAGGAACTATTTACGTGGTTATAGCTTGGGTTTACATTTCCAATATTATCATTTATTATAATGTATACATTACCTATTTTAATCTTCCTATAGAATTTGTGGGATGCCTCGTTAAAACATGTGTAATGAATTTTCCCTCCATCTGGTCCACGAAATTAAACCCAAAGAAGGATTCACTACCTTTAGTATCTCGGTACTTGTAGAGGGATATTTTAGTAAGGGCGCATGCCTTTATAGACCAAACTTGCAAAGATGTATTTCAGAGAACCAATTGTAAATAAGGATTCAACAAATGTTGATGGATTTCACTCTTTAGTGGGTACCATATGTGGTGGTAAAGAAACATCGACGGAATCATCTATTTCAAAGGTTAATTGTTTCCACAAGCAAGATGGATTGACACTCTAACAGGGTCACCAATTCTATTATGTGTCGAATCCATAGTTTCAATCTCAACAATAGGAACAGTCCAAAACCCAAAAAAATAGCAAAAAGATTAGAAAGTTTTAAAATGGCTAAACATACATAGCTTTGCAAAAGGGGATTAAATCTTACAATTATTGTTTCACCATCCTGTAGAGGGATTTGCGCAAACATACAATAGAGCCTTTTTGTATTGTTTTGGAATTCGCACACTCTAAAAACTTGGAGGAAGCAATGATGTCTGAAAGTACTCTCCATATAAAAGGACTACATAGTGCTTAAGCCATGTGCTCAAGACAGAGTTAACGTGGCTCAAGTTTAGCTTGATTGTAAAATGGGGGAGTTCTAGATGTTCCTTCAACCAAGCGCGAAACACCGACAGATAATGTGGTCTCCATAACAGAGGGAAACAAAGGGAAGGTGTTACAGACTATATTTAAAATCTTTAAGCGTTACAACATCGGGAGAAAAAAGCATGACCAGCATCAATGTGGTGGGGAACATTGGATATTATTTTCCTTAACCATGAGACCTTATGCAATCAACCAAACCAAGCTATTTTAGCAAAAGAATGAATATTCGACTCATTTTCTTCATACAAAATGTCTCAAAATAGCTCCTTCGTGTTTGCAATTTAGAGTCTTTGAGATTGTCTATAGTTTGATACGGAATTTTGAGAGTATCATACCCCTTATATGACTTGTATGTTGTTGCAACTCTTGGTTACATGATTGGATGAGCTTCTTAGACAATCTAATAAATGGCTTTTGAATCATTCTTTAGAGAGAGAATAAACCTTTTCTAACTAAGAGCATTGTATGCAGCATGCTTGTTAATTTCAAGGAACAATTGTAGCCTTTTTATTAGGATCTCATAAATTTGGGGAACAAAACAAGACTCTCATAGTTGTGGACCAATATTCATATTTTTTACATCGATTTTTTGGGGGTTTTATAGGACTATAAGTAGAAGTTAATGTTATGTTGGGACTAGATGGAAATGGCTTGAACCACAAATACTTAAAAAGGAATAGGAGAAATACAAAGAAATAGATAAAAATAGAAATTAAAGGTTGGTGTATTGGTATAAAATGTTCTTGACGTCAATTAATGATAATGTTTTCTTGACCATCACTTCCGAAAAATTTAAATACAAAAGCACAAAAATAACTACAAACATTAATAAAACTTGTATTTAAACCTAACCAATTAAATTTGACGTAACATTGATCAAGAACACTTGTATTCAAAATTAACCAATTATATTAAATTTACCCAACATTAAGAACACTTGCATTCAAACCTAACCAAGTAGGACTATTTTTCAACAACGAAGGCCTGAATGCATGAGAGGTAGTTGGGATTAAAATCCAACAAGGAGTGGAAAACATACATGTATGTTTCCTCAAAATATATATATATATATATATATATATATATCGGTTCTAGTATTTTTATTGTCACTATTACATAATAATTGTATTTGTAGTACATAAACATATTGGTTGCTAAAAGTCATTACATCTAGTTATTTTGTAAATGTATAAATTGGAAATGTCATTACATCTACATATTGAAATTATTCTAGCTATTTTTAAATGTATAAATCGGAAATGTCTTAATGAAAACAAATATTGTTCCTTGAAAATTATTTTTTTACAAAATATACGAAAAATTGATGTTATATTAAATATAATATTAGAGAATATATTAAATATGGATAATCTCTACTTAAAAATCTAGGTATATCATAGAAATACCTTAAACCATTAGTTTATTAAGATATTGTTATCACCAAATCACAACACCCTTCGATTTGCACAAGTGTGTATGCTTGAGCTCACGATGTGATTGGGTAACATTGGACCATCTCTCAAGTTGTTGTACTTGCTACTTGAGATAGATCTCCAGGAGAAAGTTGGTTCTTGCTCCTAAACTACCTACCACAATCTACTCTAATGCAGGAAAAACTATTTTATCCTAATCTAAATTTCCAAGGGACCAGGGAGAAAGAGATTACATGAAAACAAACCCTACACTAAAGCGGTGGTACACCAACAAAGGAATGTGTGAGAACAGTCTTCCAATGCTTTGAAAATATAAGTAAAGTACATACTAGAATGGGTGATAACAGTTCTCCACAATCTAGCAAATGCATTCACAACAATATTTCATACATACACAATGATAATGAATCCCTGCAAGAGCATAAGATAGACACAATATATCATGAGGTTGAAGAGGAAGAAAGAATGCGAACAAACACAACAAGGTAAGAGACATCCACAAACTTGTATTTATTGCTTCATGATATGCACAGTTCAATCTATTACAAAATAAGGGTTTGGATCACCATGTAAGGAGTCCACTACAAGGGCTTGTAGCACATTGGCTTCACAAAACCAATTTGACAAAGTTTTGCTACTAAAACTTTCTCTTTATGTAATGAACCCAACACTCCAATTTATAGAATTCAGAGAAGAGAAAGAAAGAGGAAATGAAAATCACAAATCTTCCTTCCCACTACTTACAAGAGGTCATAAATGGAGTGAAATGATTGTATGTTGCTTGAAAAATGCTCCCCATGCTATCCCATGACTTGCAGCAAAAAATGAAAATGTTTTCCATGCTTCGTTAATGCATCTCGTAATCACCACTAAAATCATTGTTATGAACCTAGCCATGTTTTCGCAAAATCACCATCAGTCTTCATCAAATTAGAGTGTCCAAACATGCTTCAAGTACATATTCATATCTTTTCTTTTCGGTTAAGTTATATAGTCAAGTTCTTAAGACCTCGATGGTGTGAGGTCACTTCACCGATTATACCAACATGATTTAAGCAATTAACACTCGGTCATATTCGATGATACGTAGCAATGTTTCATGCATTATTACCTACGCTGCGATGCCATTACTTACTATAATACTCGAAATAATCTAAATTTCTTTATTTACCTCGTTGTTAATGAGTAACATAAGAGAATATTTTCTCAACAATATTATTTGGTAAAAAGCGACCCATAAGAACTACACAATTTCCAGCTTATTAACGGTAGTTATCGTGACCAATAATATTTCCAAGGTATAAAACTTATTGTAAATTATAATACGAAATTAATCTTTCCTTCACCTGGAAATCAAATCATCATAACTTATACTTATTCGAATAGTTGATCTGTAAAGATCTTCGAACTACATCATATCAATTAATGAATAAGATAAAGGGATCAAGTGTCTAATCAACCTTGATCATAGATTGAAATAAGATCATTGCCTCTAGATAAAACAAAAATCTTTTCTATACATCGACTTTTGTCTTATATCATAAGCTCCATAGCCATCATATTCACAATATATCATGACTGAGATTTCAGTTTCAATACAATCCAATCACTCACGCATTCTAAGGAAAATACAAATTGCATCTTCCAGACTTTGCCACAAAGTTCCTTTTTCCCTGCACTGAAAAGTGATGTATAAAATTGCACATGGTCAGTCCAACATGACTGGCATGAATAGCCCTTATCCCCGCTTAATAACTTATGCAATATAGTATTTGATTAAATGATATGATGTAGCATTAAGATCATATCAACAACACAATAATGCAAGGAATCATTCGTCATAAGTTTAAAATAATTTCTTTTCATCCATCTAAAAACTATTTGCATTGATATCATTTTAAATGTCTTAATAAAAGGAATTCACATAATGCAACACTTAACAATTTAGGATAAAAAATTCATAGCAATCATTCCTCATTCAACATCATGATAATTTATAAGTCAAAACCAACTATTGTCAATAGTTTTCTGATCCTACACAAACAAAAGTGGATAATACAATACTAGTATGCAGAATACAAAAATAGCATAATGCCTCCCATTCTCGATGGGACTAGAGATATCAAAATTCGGGAAGTAACAGAGGGTATCCCACCCTTAAACTGAAACTAACATTCTCCAAATCAATCATATGAAATTGATGAAATCTGATTATATCAAGATTTTGTTCACCAATAAGGAAATATGGCGTAATTGGTAGACACTACAGACTTAGTAGAATCGAACCTTTGTAGAAAAACTTCTATTAACATGTAATTATAGTATTATATCCTTATATCCTTAAGGTATTCTTCCTGGTGTTCATAGGGACTGATCTCATCATGCTACTAAAATACATGTAATAGAAATTTGCTATAAAAGAAATTCGAACAACCTTCAACGTTCTTCATCCTTACTTCCTTAAGGCATCTATTGCTAAATTAGGTTGATAACTATTTTAAGCAAATATTATATATTGCTTTTCAGCACATTTTTTTAAACTCAAAGCATATGACATTATTATTGTTCCGATTTTCAAGTTTAAAATTTAATTAGGTAATTTAATTACCTTTAATATAGAATCCACTAAACCCATAAAAATTACCCGCAGTACCTTCTTGTTTAACCGATACTCATAATCACTTTTACTATTGACACCAATAGACAACCTCAAAACCCATTAATGGCTTATTTGAAATGTCGGGATGTATCCTTATTTACATTACGTTGACCGATAAGATATAGCTACCTGCATATATAGAATATAAATACCACAAGTCAATCACTCACACACAAACATGCAATTCATTTTCCAGGTAGATCCTATAACATATACGCGGTATCTATCATTATTAATTCTCTCATCCCCGACTAGATGAAAGTGTTCGATCGATTAGAATTGATCAAATCTAAAATTCCCCTTGTGGGTTTCATAAAGGATTGACACCGGGTTCTCTAGCATGTAAACCACCCCAAGTTCCAGAAGGGAAATAACCCAAAACTAAACACAAATTTAGTTATACTAAGGAGAAGGTATTAATTCCATGGTACTAAAAGTTACCAAGTGCATCCTTTTTAAAGCCACTGAGGGTAAAGTATCGCTTACAAAAGTTCATCTTATTTTGTTCCCCCGTGCCATAACCAAACTCCAAAACCTCATTATTATCACAGATAGATTGTTATAGCGATAAACAAATAATTTTACAAATCAAAATGTATATGGTTACGTGCCTAGGTTGAAAACCAAGAACTAGGTGATTGAATCTCCAAATTTCAACTTAGTGAACGACATTTTAGCTATCGATATTCCCAGATAATTTCTTTTCATCAAATCCTCATCAACAAAACACTCGATACTAAACACGGTTTTACCTTTTAAGTGAAACATGTATTCTCTCATAATACCAAAAATACCGAGCATGCCTCTTAAGGTATTTATTTCCTCATACCTATAAACATTTTAGCATCTGGGTCATACTGAAATAATTAGTTAATATTCAAAATAGAGAATGATAGAGCTCAGATAAATGAGTTTTCACTATCCTAAATATCTAGCACAACACACAGAAATATATTTATGCAAAAAAACAACACCCAATCTATAAGTTAAAAACCATGAGATCTCAAACTTAAATACATTCACTCATAATTTATAAGAATTCACACAATACCCAATAATAATCTTCCCCAAATGCATATTCAACCAAATAAAATGTTGTAGATATCAACTATTCAAATATCAGATTGAATAAGATTTTAAGAGAGGGTGAGGGTGATCCATGCCTGGTAAAACTGAAATCCTTCCACCTTGTAGTCCCAACGATTATTCCTTCCAACGAGGAGCGATTACCAATGCTCTTTTACCTTCTAGAATTTCCAACGAACTATCTTTCAAAACCGTATGCAAATTTGGTTCCAACAGTTGAATTTTTAAAGGAAAAGAAGAGTTCGTAGTTTACATGTAAGAGCAAAAAAAAACGAATTTCAAGCATGTTTGATAGCTTCTTCAAGAAGCTTCACCAATTCCCAAGCTTATCTCCGCATTTAAGGGTGCTTTAAATATAATCAATGCCATTAATAACCAACCAACCATCTGCGCCGGCCTCCAACTTCTCCTCCACAAATGGCGTGATTTTTTTTAGAAAACTTATATTCTTCTTTCAAATTTAACCGCTTGAATGGATAGGCATATAACTATCTATTGTTTTCAAGGAGAACACCCTCATCAAATTCAAGGTTGGTGATTAACCAAGCCTGGTAGAAAAATTATAAATTGTATTAATTTATACTTGGTGGGTCTTCAATGTAGTCATTCGACTTATAGACCCTTAAGTCTCTCGCATGGCCTTTCCAATTAATAAAGATACCTATTAAATATTAGATTTCATTTCGAAATTTATGTGCATTAATAAAACACTATCTCTTAGCCTTCGATTGTTTGATAATCAAATGCCTCATTATAACTTAAAACATTATTCAATTAAGTACATAAACTTATAGAAGTTTATTATAGCAAAGTTTGTATGGAGGAGGATATTCGAGATAGGTCAAAAGTGGTAATTACGATGACTTCATAACCAAGCTCACCGAAATATTAATAAAACATTTATCCCATGCCACTTAATGTAATAATTTATCAAACTTTCTATGATGGTTATGCAAGAAACCACACTCAATATACAATTTAGCACTTAACACAATATCATCATTTCCTCATAACGACTAAAGTATAGAAGTTGTGTATAAGTTCCAACCATATTTTTGCAACTTAAACTCATCCAGCATGCCAAAGTAAAACAATAATAATAATAATAATAGTCATGAAGGGACAGATGTCAATTATGCATCCCACAATGAAATTTCATCTTCTCTAACCAGAAGGTATTTTACAACACCCAGCATGACCTCATGGCCATCCGAGATGATTAATAAAACCATCATCTACAACAACAAGGTAGTGTACCAACACGTAGAAGGAATTCCAATCTTAATTAGCTTGTGACTTCGTGACAACAGGAGCCATTGCGATGTCACGCGTATAATTGTGCACGCGTGTGCATACCCTTTTGGCTATGCGTACGTGTCCACAGCGATACACAAGACAACATAGTGGTACTAGCTGTCGCGTAACTCTCTAATTATTTTAATGCTTCAATTCATTTTATGACAAAAGAGAATGAGGGATTGAGGGGTGTTACAATATACCATAATTTCGGTTCATTTATGACATCTTTCAAGTGGTGGGAAGGCGAGATTTCAGGATTTTCATTTCTCTCTTTCTCTCTCTTCTCGAATTCTATAAATTAGAGTGTTGGGCTCATTGTATAAAGAGATAGTTTTTGTAGTGAAACTTTGTCAAATTATTTTTGTGAAACCAATGTACCTGTAGGCCCTTGTAGTGGATTCCTTGCATGGTGATCCAGACCCTTATTTTGTAATAGATTGAACTATGCATATCTTGAAGCAATAAATATAAGTTTGTGGATGTCTCTTCCTTTTTTGTGTTTGTTTGCATTCTTCCCGCCTCTTCAACCTCCTAAAGATATATTGTGTCTATCTTATAGTCTTGCGATGGGATTCATTATCACTTTGTGCATGTATGAAATATTGTTGTAAATGCATTTGGTAGATTATGGAGCATTGTTATCACCCCTTCTAGTATGCATTTTTCTCCTATTTTTCATGCATTGGAAGATTGTTCTCACACCTTCCTTTCTCGGTGTATCACCGCTTTAGTGTAGACTTTGTTTTCATGCACTCTCTCTCCCTGGTCCCTTGGAAATTTAGATTAGGATAACATAGTTTTTCCTACATTAAAGTAAATTGTGGCGGGTGTAGTTTAGGAGCAAGAACCAACTTTCATTGTGTTATTTTTTATCTAGTGATGACGTGAAACTATGAGAGTTTCAAAATAGTTACAAAGAAATTTTCTCGTAAATCTGTCTTTTTTTATTCTTTTCTCCAATAAACCCTACAATTTTATTATTAGGAATGTAACACAATTTATTCAGTTTTATTTCAAATGTACCTTCTGGTATAGTAATACAATTTTGGTAACTAAACATTAGAGAATTTTATCTTCAAAGATCTACCATTTTATGTGGTAAGACTTTACATTTAAGAAACTTTTACTAAGAAATAAAACAATAAATTTTGCGGTTTATGTTTGGCTGATAGTCTTATTAGAGTCGAATTTCTTGAAAACCGTCATTTCATTGTCATCGTCTCCTCCTATATTTTATTAAATATTTATATATTTATCTTTGTAAGTCCACTTCGTAACATTCCATAAATGGAATTTAAATTTTGGTTGAATTGTTGATTTTGGAATTTAATGTTTGGTGATTGTAGAGTAACAGATTTAATTGGCCGATAAGCCTTTCTAAAAGACAGTTTTCTTGGTAAGTTCGTTGTGGTTTTGTGAGTTTTATTTTTATTTTATACTTTTAAAATTTCTTCCGTTCATAAGCTTTGGTGTGCATCAATTGGATAAAGGAACGCCAATACACATTCATTTGGTATGTACATAGATTTTTTTAAAAGTTTAACAGCACACTTGCCTACTAGCACGTGAATGGAAAGATTTCTCTAATACGGGGGAAACCACTAAACCCCTGCATCATTTATGACATAGCTCATCCGATACCAGGCAGGTACAACTGTTGCTCCCGCTTCTGAATTTGCAATCCAGAATGGCTCCAGAAACAACGGATCTCCACTGCAACACAAAAATTTATACACAACCTACTTAAAAACTGCACATTTAGATTTGAGGAAATACATTCTGAGAAAACACAAATTTTTTATTATTTTTTTTTTTTGAAAACAATAGAACAGTATAGGCACACCTATTTGCGTCAGCGACACAATCAACAACCATTTGAGAGCAATCCGGACTCGTAAAGCAGCCATTACATTCACAAATTGGAGTCCCCATTTCATCCATGTCAAAAGTATTGACAAAGACATATCCATGGCCCAAGAAATGATATTTGACAGCCGCTTCATCTTTCTCTGTAGCATTTCTGCTCCATCCGAGAAAGTGCAAATTGTCTTAATTTCTACCCTTGGTTATCAGGTGGCCATGTTTTATGACAAGTGTGAAACATAGGGCATTCAAGAGAAGGGATGCTAGAAGAAAATATTTGCAAGGTTAATGGGAAGAATTTGTG
The DNA here is from genome assembly GCA_018340775.1 of Taxus wallichiana var. yunnanensis. Lineage (NCBI taxonomy): Eukaryota > Viridiplantae > Streptophyta > Pinopsida > Cupressales > Taxaceae > Taxus > Taxus wallichiana. Next base: position 195,074,211 of record CM031238.1, read on the forward strand.
GGAGGTTTAGGCATCAACAATTGTTTCCAGGTTAAGAAGGTTGATGTACTTACGGTCACCATAGATCGAAGTTGCATTCCGTGTAATCTTAAATTGAAAATTGGATTGCTATATTTATGCAAGTATTCAAATTTCTCCGATTCTGTAGAAAATTCATATGTGATTTGTGACATTTCTAATTTCCCATTCTCTCTGTTTAGAACGATTTTAATAGTTAAAAAGAACTATTCTCTTTTATCCAACAGTTTTATTGCTTTAAAATAGAGAATTCATTCTCACATGTGAATAATGAAATTTACTTGGAAGAGGAAAATATTTAACACAATTAGGAATAAATATGAGAAATAGAAGAATTGGAAGGAGTTTGGCTACTTATATAGTAATATTTTGATCAAACTTTTAAAAATTAATAATTGGCCTCGACGAATCACTTATTTTTAAGTAATAGTTGTTAGGAAATATTTATTCATATTGTGAACATATGGTTTGAATATTTGTATTATTTAACATTTAAATAATATGCGAGTGTTCACAATTAGTTGTCATGCACAACTCATGGATAGGGGTGTGGGAGTATGACTAAGGATTAGAGGAGAGATATGGGGATAAGGTGATCAGACTTGACTCCATGATTATAGGATCAAACAATTGTATAAAATGTTGTCCAATATTCAATAGAAACTACTCCATTATTCTCTATATTTTATTTGTTTTATGTGTTTTCTTTATTTTCATGTGTTGATCTAAAATTATTGTTGCTTAAATTCATTATCAAATCTAGATTTTTATATCATCTAGTATCGAAGTAGGATATGATGAGTTATGAGAGTTATTGCAGGACAAAACCGTAGCCACTTGAATACAGATTCGAGAGTTTTGAAGCTTTTCTAATTTTTCTGGATTTTGATCTTAAAAAAATGATTGGTAATTCACATTTTCTCAAAACCCGATTTGGAATTTTATTAAAGTTTTTGGGTTTGTTTATTTGTATTATGGAAAACTTATGTCAAAACTTACGAAACCCATTTCGTATTTTAAGATAAATCATGGAAACAATTCTGACGTTTCTAATTATTCTAAAAAAATAGTGACTGATTTTCAGCAATAAAAATCTGATATGCTTTATTATTTTGGTTAAATATAAAGCTGATTATTATTGTAAGGGTGCATTATTGGTTGAAACCGACACCCAATAGAATTGTAAAATGAGCCTCAAAGACAAATTCACTGAGTTAGCATCATCACGATGGAGGAAGGAGGAAACAGAGGAAGGAGGTTAATCAGTGACCTCTCGCAAGCCGTAAGTGAAGGGGCCACACAATGAATTTGTGGCTTTTTTTTTTTTGTGTTTAATTTTCATTGTGTGATGTAATAAGAATAGATGAATAATTCTTGTTCATAGTTAGGAACATATTTTCCTATATTTTGTTCTCTTTTGTAAAATGTGGATGGGGAAACATGTACATTGCTATGGAGTGGTTGGTGGTCCACTAGAAAACTAATTTGAGATTTTGTGAATCTCTTAGAAAATCACATACAAAGTGGTTAATGGTTCCACTAGAAAACCTGTTGGAGTTTATGGTACTCTTTGAAAACCATCGGATTGTAGAACATGAGTAGGTACTAGACAAAACTCACCCATGTTCACACTAAGGGGGTGAATGTTAGGAAATATTTGTTCATAGTGTGAACATATGGTTTGAATATTTGTATTATTTAATATTTAAATAATATGTGAGTGTGCACAATTAGTTTTCATGCACAACTCATGGATAGGGGTGTGGGAGTATGACTAGGGATTAGAGGAGAGATATGGGGATAAGGTGATGAGACTTGACTCCATGATTATAGGAGCAAACAATTGTATAAAATGCCCTCCAATATTCAATAGAAATTGCTCCATTATTCTCTATATTTTATTTGTTTGTGTTTTCTCTATTTGCATGTGTTTATCTAAAATTATAGTTATTTAAATTCATTATCAAATCTAGAGTTTTGATATCTATAGTGTCCATTCAAAGTGTTATGCCTTGTCTTAATCTACAAAGATTCTATTACTCTTATTCGCCCATAGTTTTCAATTTTTTTGTAATTAGTTGGAATGCTCTATGAGGTTTGGCATGGATATGTGGTTATGATTAATGTGTACAAGTATACTCTTTCAAGAAGATATGTATCGAAGAACCTGTTTCATTTATGTAGATTTTCCACACGAACATGAAATTTCATATACCCCATTATATTGTTTACGTTCCAAAGAGGCTCTGATGAAATAAATTGTGATGCTCCTTTTCCTTAAGATCGTTCGCTATACAATTCGTTATCCCCTTAACACATGGAAGAGTATTTTTTGGGACACAAAAATTATTTCTCATCTTTTCCTCTCTATAATTTCTAGATACAACATCATTGACTTTTTCTTCCTTGAATCCATCACCCTTGGTAACACATTTAAGGTAATTCAATTCTTGCATTAGGTAATCAAGGACCGATATGCTTAATTCTCTAGATTCAAGAGTAGAGGTATCAACGTTTTGAGATGAATGCTAGTGATATTTTGTAAATAGATACCTATTATTATGGGTAATTTTATATGGAATTGAAACTCGAGTGAACCATCTACTTTTTTAGTGGGAAGAACATTAAGAAACTATAATTTCTCGTCATCTTCCATCTCAAGGGTGTATTTAATAAGCTGATAAATGTTGTTTAGATGTATTGAGAATTCATTGAGCATTTTTTTCTCCATAACACCATTTAGCAGAAGATGTCACCAAAATATTTCGGTAAAGCATTAAAAAATTCTAGTTTTTGGAGTGCATATAAATAAATCACTACAATACAAAAAAATGATTGGAAAATTATTTTGGTGATCTTATCAGAAGGTCGAATCGTCAACATTTCATCAGAAAATGAATTGCTATGGGTATTTGACACCTCATCCTTATTTTAAGCACTTATATCTAATTCTTTTGGGGGAGACAGATCTAACTCTGTAATGTTTTACAATATTTTATGAACGAGTCATTTCTTACACTGGTTACTAACATTTCAATGATAACAGAGGAAGTAATCGGTAAAATGATTGAAACTTTTTTGGAGGATATTATTAACTACCTTTAAATCTACTTTTATGACATAATCTTGCTTTGTAGAATTTAAATTGTCAAGAACACTACTATTATTATTAAAATATTTTCATAAATTTATTCATGATCTATATCATTAAGTATATTACTTTTTATGCATTATTTATTTTACATTAATAAATAAATAATAAAATATTTTCATAAATTTATTCATGATCTATATCATTAAGTATATTACTTTTTTTATGCATTATTTATTTTACATTAATAAATAAATAATAAAATATTTTCATAAATTTATTCATGATCTATATCATTAAGTGTATTACTTTTTTGTGCATTATTTATTTTACATTAATAAATATTTTTGTATTCACCTACCACAAGCACTCATGGATGATGTTGTTATGAATAAATAATTATTTTTCTACATGTAAATTCATTGTCACAAATGAATAAATCAATTCATAGTAGCTACTATTATTTGTTTACAATAAAACTGAATTCAAATTTTGATTTAATAAAATACAATTATTAGCAATATAATACTTCTAATAAATCCTTCTATATGCCTATCGGCCTCTCACAAGCACCTATGGATGCTTTTGCTAGTTTGTAACCTACCTTCAGAATTATGAGTTCCAATACATTAATGAGGGCATGAAGTTTTGATTCATGGTTTGAATTTCTAAACTTGTCTATTGTGTTTAGTTTACGGTGTTTGGAATTGAGTATTTTTTTATGGGTGGTTGTAGAGAAAAAGTTCTCATAGTCAGGGCAAAATGTAATCTCACGTTTCAAGGGAAAGGTGGGTATGTTACGCACATTTGCTACAATGACACTGCTGCCACTTCTAGTAGCACAAGTTTTAGTGTTTCTGTCACAATCGATACACCAGACTTCATTTCCAAAGACATCAGCTTTCATGTAAGCTATGCAAAAGTTTATCATTCAATTTCAACTCCTTTGTTTTTTTATCTCCCTTAAGTTGCTGAAATGAATAAGAACTTATAACATGATCATTACTACTTAAAATGGAATTGTGATTTAGCTGAAGTTTGAACAGAACAAATAGAGGAAAGCTATCATCACTAAAGCTAGAAAAGGGGTATAATCAAAATAGGATAATTACATCCAATAATGACAAAGGAAGACTCCTAAAATCAAGAATCAAAACCACACCACAATCTCAATCAAATATGGAAGGAGAATCAACATGAACAACAATAGATGAAATAATGCTTCCACCAAATCCTCCTCCATAAGTGCTTGCATGTCTACCATCAAATACATCAATCTGGTCTTCACCCCTGTGTCTGCTTTGGTTTCACATGATGCAAAGATTTAGGAATTTTCTCATCCCCTTTATCAACCTGCAACTGAATAGAAACTTATGCCACAACTGTAAAGATATAAAATTATGACTTTTACTGTATGATTACGGCCTATAACTCTCAAGGTGCTGAGAGGTAAATCTTTGAGATTTGAGTATTCTCAAATAATCCTCTTGATCAAAATTGAATGGAAACCTGGGGAAAAACAATAAAACTGACTTATATGATACTAAGCCATTACTTCTTTATGAGTGACCAAACACTTGTATACTCTCAAGGTGCACAAAGCTGATTCTATTAGTTTGATGGGATGATTCTTACTGTCTTTTCAAGGATTCTTCCCTCATTATCTTATTTGAGCCAGTAAGGTTAGGCCTCCACTTTGGCAGGTTAGAAGTCAGATGATAGTGAGTACCTCACAACTATTTAAGCAGAATGACCCAAATACACTACTTGTAGGGCTTTCCTAATAAGTCAAGCAAGAAATATTGCAGTGAGTTACGTGTACTAATAGTCCCTATTTTTCCTTAGGTACTTTCTGATCCAAATTAATAGAAGATCCAATACCCACATAAGACCGATGTAAAACAAAAAATTTAGTAAGTATCAAACTAGTATATAACGAAATCAAATTTGTTTTGGACATCTCTCAAATAGAAAAAGGTTAGGATTGCAAATCCTATATATAATGTAATCAAAATGACATAATATATTCAACATTTTTTTTTAGAGAAAGCATAATTTTAAAAGTCCGTGGAGGTCATAAGGTAGCAAATATGAAAGCGGGGCACATACAGATTCAAATATAACATTAAAACAATCCATACATTTCTAGAAAGTGTATAACTAACCCAAAATAACAAAGAAAAAGTGCAGCAACAAAAGCAGGAATTTAATAATGCATTAATTTTTTTCATGACAGGTAAGGACAAATTCACAATGCTAAGCGAGTATACACCACAACATCAATATAACTTGTACAATAGATTGAAAGACACTAAGATGCTAACTATATTTTTTTACAAATAATGTCCCAAAAACTGTACATTGTGTTACGTGTTTTGTCCGATATTTTTTTTTTTTGCACAAAGTAAGGAAAATGTTTTGCATAAATGGAACCTCTTTCAAGCCTTTGGAATGTCGAACAACTCTGCAACTCATTGTTGTCAAGCATGATGAAAGTAAGGAAACTGTGCCATTTTGATACAAAGAATAACACGTTAAAAATCCATAGGAAAGTTCGAACATGGCATTAATATTCTTAAGGTGTCACGAACTGAACCAAACAAAGAGGAAAACATTTTGTTAACATATGAAAGATAGATCATAAGAAATTGAGTTCAAAGCATATTGATTTGAGGAAACATTGAATGAAATAATATCTCATGAAGTATTCTTTCTTTTTCAAGAGTTACAGGAATCAATGCAAATCCAAACCAGAACATAAGAAAAATATAGTTGGTGAAGCAAGACTTTTATGAAATTACGTAGACCATCAATGCATGTCACTACTACAAGAAGGGGTGTTTTGAGACATTAATTAGAGACAAAAATATATTTTTGTCTCTAATTAATACACCCACTTACTTTTGTCTCTAATACCCAAAAAAAAACAAATTTTAACTAAAAATACTCTATCTTTTGGGCGGCATGCAAAGCGCATGAGGAAACTGCGGAAAAATAAATGCCAGGAAAATGGAAAATTGCATTCAAAGCGCGGAGAGAATTTAATTTTTCATCATACACTGGGGTAGATATCTAGGTATCCATAGGTATCTACCGCAGATATCCAAAGTGAGGAGGAGGACGATCGCAAGTATCCACTTAGATTGATCCAATTCTTTTTCCCTGTTTTATTTTTTAGTGTTTCCTGGTTCAATTCTTTGTCCCTATTTTATTTTTAGTGTTTCCTGGTTCGATGGCGGCCGCCTCGTCATCTATACTTGTTTTGGTGCTCCCATCACCATGACTCGCAGTGGTGACAAACTCTGCGATATCACTTTCTTTGACTCCCATGTTGGAAAAATTCGAGAATGGGCTCCTATGCAGATATATAAATACATCTGCCATGGCTTGGGCTTGGCAATCCGTTGGGTAACAGACATCCAGATCATCAAATAGCCCGTGATGTTCATGAAGGCTCCTATGCCAAAACCACCTAGGGAGGAGTGATCTCATTGATCAACCCAGACACTATTCCAGCATTCCCTCCTAGATCCTTGAAAAACCCTAGCATGGTCAGTGTTTCCTGATCATAGTCTAACACAGTTTTGATTTCTTAAAAATATATACCAAATATGTATGGCTCTGTTTTTCAGTTGGAGAGCTTTGTATCCTTGTGGTGTGCTCGAAGGGTTTCCTTGTTTTATGCATTATTGTCTATTTTGCGTTCGTTTTTCCCCGAGATCTGAATTTACCAGGGAGCCTCACCATCTTGGATTTTGTATTTAGCTTGGCCATGGGTTATGTATCTCGCCATGGTTGCTGAGATCTGGAATTTTCTTGGGAAATAGGTGCTTATTTTTCTTAAGCTCGAGCTGTGTGGGTTGGCATATTTATAACCAGCTCGATCATTTATGCTTTATGCTTTTCTCACTTGCATTCGAACTGGTTATGAGCTATGTGCGGGATTTTTGATTAAGGGGTCGAGAGCTGGTTGAATCCCACTCAATCTTGCCACTGTGCCATTCGGATAGCTTGGTTCTAGGTTTTTTGGTTTGCCATTTTTTTCTTTTCCCAATCTGTATGCTTCTTTTGCACTTGTCTCAACTCGTCATGGTTGTATGTAATTTGAGCCCTTACTTCTTGCTACGGGAGTATTAGATAGGAAGATCAGGAAGGCAAAGAGACAATAAACAATGAATGATTTTTCTAACAGGGAGACCTTAGTTTCAGTATAGACAAGCTCTGTGTTTTATTTAATAGCTCGGCCCAATATCTGGAGAATGAACCTACCTCCATTTGGGAGTTTTTGTTGTTTATCTCGTTGTTCTCATTGAAATCATGCGATTCATCTGTGTGGTTGAGGGTCGAGTTGGATCGTTGTGTCAAAATTTGGGTGAGCTCTGTTTATTTCTATTAGCTTCTATTACTCGGGTGTTATTCGGCCATGGGGATTCTTTTGACATTGCATTCCTTAGTGGGTAGATGTGCTTTCCCAATACGGTTAAACCATGGCTATGTCTGAGAGTGTGTTTAATGTATCTCACCAAGTCATGCTATGCTTGGGATCGAGCTCATCGCTGATTGGAATGGCTTGTTTCTGAGTCTTTGTAAAACTCGACCCTGTCCATTGCACAACTCGGTCGTGCTTATGATTCAACTTGCCACTTTTTTTCGTTGTTGGCTCGCACGAAGATGGTCACAACTGTTATCACTGTGAATAGCCTTACCACAGCCAGAGGAAGTTGCAGCCTGTGTAGTGTTTGAGGGTATATTTGAATATACTGAAATTTTCTAATTCCATAGGTTGGATGGATGTGTGAAAAGTACCAAAGAACCAAAAACAGATATAACCATAAACAAGCAGATGAAAATTGTGACCAATGTTTGGTATTTTGTATTGAAGATCAATTCATACATTGTCTTCGTTGAAGTATTGATATATATATTACATTGATACATGTGCTTTTGTAGAATTGAGACTCAAAACTGTATAAAAGGCCAATTTGGCAGCCTCTTTTAGTACTCCTTGTAATAACTGGCTAGTTACTGAGAATAAATTGTGTTCAAGAGTGCAACTCTGGAAGTGATAAGAAGCTTGAATAGCTGGTTGATTTTGTGCTCAAATGATGGTAGAGCCATCTCCAAGTCATGGAGTGCCATGTTAGTGGGAGAGAGCTGAAGGGGAATCAACAATTTGGAATTGGAATTAAGAACATTGTTGAGGTTTCCAAGAGCAATATCTACCTCCTCTAGCTCATGCAAGAACCTTGAAGATGACGATGAGGATCTCCTTTTCAACCCAAATGCCTCTTTTAGCTTGTCTTGTAGAGAAGTGAAACTCCTAGGAAGAGGAAGAGCTTGAATCTTCAGTCGTGGTGTCTTGAAAGAAACAACAGTGACAAGTGCAGAGCAAACCAAGATGGTGATGGCCTTGGTGTGGTTTATGTCGATGGCTATGGCAGGAGCTTCTAGTCCTGCTCGTGCTTTCTCCTCAAGGTTAAGCTTATCTGCCATTCACCTCAGAATAGACATGCATTTCTCCAACCTGGACTGGGTTTCCTTGTTCCCTAGCCAACAGGCAAGGGAGTTGCGTGCTCTTTGAAGTGCATGGGCATTTGGATTGATTCCGAGGCCATGAATGGCTACCTGCACACACATGTGTTGCTTCCTGATTTCTGAGATGCTATCCCTCAGTAGATTGCACACTTCAAGTAGGTGGACCATGTCATCCAGATGTTGGTTCATCCACTTACACCCCATTCCCTCAGTGTCTATGTCTATTTGTGAGAGATTGGAATTGGCATTGACCACCACCTGCAGTGCTTGGCCAAGCCAATCTGCCCCAAAACATGAAGAAGAAGAACACTCCGCCTGTTGTTCCAATCTTTGCACCTCACCTGCAAGATGGTCTTGAAAAGAAGTAAGGATTGGACACTCCTACAGTCTTGAGGGCATGCTCTTTGACCGCTTATGTTTATGCTTCCGAGGAGAGTGCAGGTTCACAAGAGATGAGAGAAGAGACATAGAGGGTACTGCAATGCTCATGCTCATTGTATTGATTCCTCTGATGCCGATGCTTGTTGCTTCAAGGATCTCATATGATGACTTCCTGCCTGCCTATTAATATGATTTATACAACTCAACATGATCATGATGGGGCACCCCAAGCAGACAGAAAGCATCTAATTCTGCAAAATCTGTATCATTATATCAATCATGCATTTTTCTCTTGTCCCCTACTTTCCAATGTGAGATGGGCCACATGGTTTCCACCCCCTACCGGGAACAACTCTCAAACACCATGGCTAAGCATCATGTGGCCAAAAAAATTTACATTACAAATAATTAGAATTAAAAATTTGTAATGTGAATCACCCACAATTTTCCATTTCTCATCATTAACAATTTCTCCATGTAAACGTGCAACTGAAACACATTTGTATGGCTTGTCATGCCCACCTTCAAAAACATTTATATTTACCATACTCTGTCCCTTCTGTTAACAACAATTAATCTTTTTCTAAAGCTCTCTCCTCTACACGTGTGGATGAGCTATTCATAATTAATTATATTGCAATTGAAATTTTTGTCCATGTTTTGGGATGCAACAACAATATATCTACTTTTCTCATCATCAGCCGGAGGAGAATCTTGAAAAAACAATGGCTCGAGTCTTGATCTTTGTTTATACCCCAATTCTATTAGCCTTCCAAATAGGCACTTAACTCACTGGTTGCTTCTCACTCTCAAGTAACCCCATAGTGACTTTCACAACTTAGTACACTATATATATATATATATATATATGCTTGACTTCTTGCACAAATGCATGAAAGTACACTAGCATCAATGCAAACATACAATATAGAATGTCATGCAATTGAGGTGGATCTACCAACTCTAGTATATTCTCCAGACACTATATATCTGAACACCTGCTTTATACTTGTGTGCCTTGTGTGGAGGCCACTAAAAGGGACCATGAACTTCTGTTTTGGTTGTCAAATCACCACCATTACAACTCTCCTACCCCAAAAGACAACGACTGGGTCGCTGCATTTTTGGCTGGAACATTAAATATATTATTTTATCTGCTAATTATTTCAGTTCATTCATAATCCCTCTATTTGCAGAGTTCCAGCTGGAGTTTTACACAAACAACAAACCTGGGTTCAGCACCAGTCCAGATTTAAGGTGATAGACTCATTTTTAAGTGGAAATGGAATCTGTTTAACGACTACATAGAGTTAAGGGTATTGAATCAAAACAATATAACATTTAGGTAATAGAATCTTTTGCAACTACCTCAAGGCTTCATAGGAGCTGTCAGTCACTTCATCAGTTTATAAATTTGCACAGTGCAGATCAAGATCTTGGTCCAAAATATTTCGTGTTGTATTAGTGTGCAATCCATCTATAGCCTACTTAATATTCACGCTGAATTCCTAGTGAGATTATGAGTGTCATTAGAAAATAGATTACATCTAAGAGAATAAAGAGATCTGGCCGATCCCAAGACTCTCAAGGGCTGCTGCTTATGACAGGCTTCGAGGGTAACCATCTCGTAGCCATCCCTTTTCTTGTGAATCTTCTTGTGCCAGCCGCTCCTTCACCATCTATACTCCCAAAAGATCAAGGAGAGAGCATTAATAACAAATTAACACACAAAAAATGAGATGAATGCACAAAAGATAGAAGTAGATCTACCGTGCAAACAATTTCATCAAGAACCAAAGACCCCCTTTCCATGCACTCCTTGGCTCTCTTCCCATTCTCTGTCCCTGCTGCAACTTCTGCTCTTAGCAAGTCTCCAGCAGCAACATGTACCAATCCATACTACAAAAGATATAGATGACCATTATTCCTTGTCAAAGGGAAATAAGCAATAGTAAAGTGAAAAAAGAGATACTAGGATGAAAAACCACAGATTAATTACCCCACCAAATATCCCGTACTACAATGTTTTGATTCTTAGTATGAACAAATAGAGCACAAGTCACTCTTGACAGCATACATATTCACAAGGATTAATTCCTGATACAGATATAGCTGAGATCTTCAGTGATTAGGCTTTAATTCTGGCAGTGGATACCCTTTTTGTTCAGAGGTGTACTATAAGGCACCAGATGCATTTTGAATGACCTGTTCATGTACATGATAGTGCAAATGATATCTGATAATATAGTCATATCAGAGGGTATGTGGTGTAGGTATAAAGGAACAACTATATAAATATACCCACATGAGTTTGACCTTGAGAAGGAGAGTATTGTGGAACAAGATTGCCCTGTTTTCCAGTTCTACCTCATGCTTCTATGTGTTCCAGTTAGATATATATTTTGTAAGAGCATATGTTGGGTTTAATTTCATCAATTTGTGGTTTAGCTGTTAATTTTATTCACTGTATAGGTGCTTAATGGGATTTCGATCCAGATGTAGCTAGCATAATTATTTTTGTGTGTTATGATTTGAGTTTCTATTTTTAATTTTTTTTAATTGGTTATTTGACTTGAGTGATTTCTGTATCGTGTGGCTTTGAATTGTTTCTTGTCTGTATTTGGTGAGGATATTCACCTTGGTTTCTCAGGGTAGAGTGGAATTAGTCATTCTCTGTGTTTATTTATTCTTTCCTAATGTCAATTTTAAAATGCCTATCATTTACCATTTATGGTATACAAATGATTTATAGGGTTAATGGAATTTAGATAAGAAATTGTTTGTTGTCTGAGGGTAGAGTTTGGCAGGGTAGGATTAGGTCTATATTCTCTGTATTTCTGTAGTTTAGGTCCCATACCTCATAAAATGCTCATACTTGTTTTGATTTTCTTTACTCCAATGGTGTTTGTGTACATCCTTGCATATCATATGGAAAAAAAACCCATCCTGATGAGAACTATTATATGCAATATAATAGCCTACTTAAGTTCACAAGTGTACTTCGGTTGGATTTATCATTCCACATGGCCATCTACAATTCACATGTTGTCCAAGTCATATAGGAGAATTCAGTCCACAGGCGATGATGATGATGATTTCTCTAGTGTTGATAATGTTGATGTCGGTCTTGTTTCCCATGATAATGATATGCTCAACCTTGTAGATATTGTTTGTTGATCATGATTGACTATCACATAGGTAACCCCTAGAAATAAAGCTTTGCATGGTGAGATTTTGTTTTTCTTTGCTTTTGTATCTACCTTTTTTCTATCTTTTCCTACACAATTTACGGTTCTAATGGGTGCCAGGATATGACAAAAAACATATTTATTATATGTTTAGTTACGATGTGTTTTATATATCATAGCTTGGATATGGAACATGATTTGAGAGTGGAGATTTTTCCAAATCGGGAGGACGAGCTTACTGCAATTTCTCAATGTTAAATACTGAAGTTGCAATAGTTGAGTAAAAGAATGTGGCATCTCTTTTAAATCACTGCAGCCAGATAGATCTAGATGTCTAAGGCTATTTAATTCCTCAAATTTAATTGGAAATGATTGCATGCCTTTGATATTTGTTAAATCTATCTTAACCAAATTTTCAAAATTCAGCTTTCCTAACCAGCCTTTGATATATGAGGTTGTGATGCAAATAATCTATCTGGTCGAGTGGACAAACTCCCTCCATAGTATTTGTCTGGTAGGATGCTTTCTAGCCTGATATTTCTTGGTTTCTACAAGATTTTTCCTACTTTCTTTGGATTACTATTCTGACCCAAACTATCTTTAGGCTTGATTAATGTTCCTCCTTGTTAGTATAGTTTTAATGTTATAATACATTACAGCTGAGCACACTGTAACTTATTCTCGGGTTTGGAAAATTCTAAGATCAGAAATAAAGGCTATATTTGAAAAGATTAAGTGGAGTAACACAATAATAAAGTAGAATAATCTCTTGTCATTATAATATATAATCACAAGATACGTGCCTTGATAAGAGGCTTCTCTGCCCTCCTTTCATTTGAGAAAGGAATTAAAATATTTCATGACTTGTACATTTGGGCAGAGAAGCCTCTTCTCAAGGCACATATTTGGTCATTAGATATTATAATGACGGAGCTTGTAGAGTATAAATTGGATTGATACTGGATACTGGACAATGAAAAGCAATCTACTTTATCTCTAATGAAAACAAAGACCTACGATAAGTTTCAAGATTCAAGTTTGCTTCCAAGTTAACCTTGTAACTTATCGTAGGTCTTATTACAACATGGTTTTGAATATGTGGACCTTCTCATGCTATTTTGTTTTCATTTTTAATAAATTAGATTGCTTTTCCTTGTCTAATTTCTTTGTCTTTTCCTTTTTTCTAGGTTTCATTGTCTTCTCTTGCTCTAGTTGGTGTGGAGTGGCTTTAGTGCAAGAAGGTAAGATAAGATGACATTCTAGTCCTAGATATATTGGTAAATAATTAGAACATGCAAATACTTTTATTCATTTTTTAAAAATATTTTTTTGTATTATTATCATGAGTGTTACTTTTTTTTGTAGGACACTATTACCCAATTAGCCACTATTCTTGGAAAAAATGGAAAGACAGGTACTTTCATTTTCTACCACTTGTATTATTTTTTTAATGAATTGAATCTCAATGAAGATTAATATTATCATAGTCATGAGTTTTTTTAATAATACTCAGATCTTAAATAACACTCATAATGGACCCTATTTTAGCTTACAAAAAATGGATAAGTAAGGGCCAAGGACCATAATTTTCATGAGTAGATGGAATATATAATGGCACAAATGATCTCATAGTTCAAACTAATGATGTTTTAGTTTATGGAAACATCATAACGGAATTACCCATTTCCAAACTATAAAAATATAAGTCTCAAGTTGAGAGGTAGATGCTCATTATTTAAAGTATATGATTTATGCAAGAAAATAGTATATCTTCATTTGAATGTTCAGATGAACATGTACCGAGACCTACTCCAGGGACAAATGAATATTTTAATGAAATGATATATTGTACTTGTGAAAAGTGCAAAAATAGAAAATTAAAGAAGCGCCGACTCATTGGTATCCATAGGTTGAAGTATGGAGTTTATATAGAAGAGGTATACTATAATGAAATTTCAAAAATGCTTGTTATTAAAAAATATAAACTTTTCATATCGCATTATTATTAACTATTTTAAATGATATTGTAATGTTTAGCCAATCCAAGTTCATAATAATGTTGATGAAAGGGCATATGACAATGATGATAGTGACACTCACAATGAAGGAGAAGACACATATATGGGTGATACCACTTCTCAATTAAATGAGGATGGGGTGAATGAATTTTTACAAGACTTCTACACATATGCTGAAGAAGTTGATGATTCACCCCTAACTCAACTTGCTAGGACGCCTCTTTACCCAAATGCAAATTTTTCTGTATTGGCAACACTTATGTTATTTTTGAACTTGAAAGTTATGCATGGAATGACGAATACATGCTTCACTGATATCTTGAGGTATATTTTAAACTCCTCTAAACTATATCTCTCCATGTCATTCAAGTTTTGAATATTGTGTATAGTGAATAATATAAAGATCTTTTGTTGTTTTATGTAGACTTTTGGCAGATAAGATACTTCCAAAGGAAAATAAGATGCCTCATTCACAAAAGGAAGTATCTTCAGCAATGAAAGACATTGGGATGGAGTACAAAACATATGATGCATGTCCAAATGACCATATCTTATACTATGGTGAAAATGAAAATTTACAGCAATGCCCAATATGTTTCACCAATAGATATCGTGAAGATCAAGTGTCCAAGAAAGTTCCTTATAAGGTTCTACGCCACATTCCAATAACACCGAGGTTTGAGAGGATGTTCAAATGTAAATATTTGGAAAAATTTATGGACTATCATGCACTAAGAAGGAGCCAAGATGGTGTCATGTGTATGGTGGCTGATAGCAAAGATTGGAAGGAGCTTGAAGAAAAATGGCCTGATTTAAGAAATGAGTCAAGGAATGCAAGACTTTCATTGGAAATGGATGGTGTCAATCCTTTCGGAGATCTTATAACAACATACTTTGTTTGGCCGGTTTTCCTTGTTAACAATAATCTTCCCCCTTGGATGGCAATGAAAAAAGAGCATGCAATGCTAACTCTAATAATACCAGGTATATGAACTTCTTAGTGTTATGTTCTCTTGAAGATGATGTACATTTACATGAATATATTTAAATTTTAATTCACATTTTATTCATAGGAAAACACCAGGTGAAAGATATGGACACATACATGGAGCCTCTCATTGATGAGCTATGTGAATTATGGAAGGGTGTCAACATGTATGATGTATCGAGACCTAGCAATGATAGGATCTTCCTTTTTCATGCAATACTTATGTGGACAATTCACGATGCTCCGGGGCTCTCTGTGTGTGTGTGGTAATCTATTTATCATATTCATTTGTAATCATTCTATTTATGTTGTTGCCCATTAATTAAATATGGTTTCCATACTAATTTTTCAGGCCTACAGACTAAAGGGAAACATGGTTGTCCATCATGTGGGCCAAACATTGTATCTAGGCAATCAAAGGATCTTAAAAAAACCGTGTATGATGAATACAGGCACTTCTTACCTCAAAACCATCGTTATCGCATGCATGAGAAAAATAAGTTCAATGGAAAGGAAGAGGAAAGGAGGTGGCCAAAAAGGATGAACCCTTTGAGGTGGAAATCAGCATATGACAAAAAGGAAGGGAGAGCTTATCCATTGGGAATGAAAAGACTATCTAAGTTTTATAAGTTAGATTATTACGAGCATCTCCCAATAGCTCATCTATTTGATACAATGCATATTGGAAAAAATGTGGCAGAGTGCTTATGGAAACATCTAAAGGGAACCAACAATGAAGACCAAATAAAATTAAGGAAGGACCTCAAAACCATCAATATGATGCCAAACATGTGGTTACATGAAAATAACACATATGATCCTATGCCATGGGTTCTTACAGCAGAGGAGAAACAATATATGTTTGATACTATGTGTGTCATAAGATTTCCAACTAGTTTTGGTGTGACATTAAAAACCATATTCACAAGAGATGGTTCAAAGTTTTCTCGGAATGAAAACACATGATCGGGCATAATTGGATAAAGGTAATTCATGATATCTTATATTTCTTGGTAGTATAATTGAAATTTTCAATATATTAGTAATGTAGAAGATAATATATAGTTTAAACGCTATTTTTCAATGTTGGTGTAGTATGTGCTTCCTACAAAGCAATACAAAGCACTTTCAACCATGACATCGCACAAACAATTTACAAATTGTCCAAATATTTGAGGTATTATAAACCATCATTTGTTATTCAATAATTAAATTTTTTTCCTTCTATAAATATCATTTTCAATGTCTTTATAATTGTTTTAACATATATTTTGCAAATATTATAACTGGTGATATGTTAATGCTTATTACTAAAATTTATAGGTGGGTATCATCTAAAGAGATACATCCAGATGAGCTGAACTATTGGAAGAGGAATGTTGCTCTTTTGATGTGTGACATTCAAATGTGTTTCCCTCCAAGTTTCT
Source organism: Taxus wallichiana var. yunnanensis (assembly GCA_018340775.1). Lineage (NCBI taxonomy): Eukaryota > Viridiplantae > Streptophyta > Pinopsida > Cupressales > Taxaceae > Taxus > Taxus wallichiana. The sequence continues at coordinate 195,090,857 of CM031238.1, forward strand.
TCAATTCTCAAGAGCACTACCTTATACACCTAGTAGAAGAGATTGAACAATGTGGGCCCATCCATCTCAGGACAATGTGGCTTGTAGAGAGATATATGAAGGTCCTAAAACATTTTGTGAGGCAAAGAGCTCGACCTGAAGGTTCTATGGTTGAAGGGTACATGGTTTTTCAAACCATGGTTCATTTATCCGAGTACTTGCCTCCCGTGCATCCGGAGGCTCCAAGATTATGGGGTGATCAACAACCTCAATCCATTGGAGATAGAAAACTAGAGGGTCAAGGAACTTCAAAGAGGATAAAAGGTAATCTTAAATGTTAGTAGTAGTTTTTAAATCCTAAGTATTGTATGATGCATCCTTTAAAGAATGGTTAGATCAATGATTAGTTAAATACTTTTTGTTGTAGATGCTAAGGAGTGGGAGTCATTGCATTTGTATGTTGCATACAACTCTAAATTTATGTTAGAATGGATGGAGAAGTATGTTGAACAAAAGAAAATAGAAGATGAGAAGGCATGGGCTGATATATATAATAGACATGGTCAAAACTCTAATAGAGGACTTTCTGCATGCCATAAAAGAAAATGGCCAGATAGATGCTCATGGCATTGGTTAAAGACAAATTTTGAACACGAGGAAACCAAGGGAATGAAAGCAATGACAAAAAAACAAGTAGATTTCGTTAAAGGATCTATAAATGGGGAGGTAATATACAAATAAAGTATTATGATGAATATTGTTTAATCTAAAGATTTTTTTATCATTGAAACTATTTAGTTAAATTTTTGTGTCCTTGAATCTAATTGGATAATATGTACATATGCATTTAGGTAACATATTACAAAGCAATGTGGATTAGCGGTCATCATTTTCGAATCAGGAAGATCGATGAGAAGCGGAAAACTTATGATAGTGGAATTTCAGCACCATTTGAAGTGGAGTGTCATTCACATGCATATGACACAAACACAATCATGAGTACACTTTAGTATTATGGAGTGTTGGAGGATATAATAGAGCTTGATTTCACATCTTTTAAAAAGTTATTTTTCGTGTTGAATGGTATAGGCTCATTGAAGTGGGCCTTGAAAAACTATTTTGTTGCATGAGAATGGATTCAATATGATAAATACATCGAGTTTGAATCTACTTCTGAACCTTATGTGTTTCCAAACCAATGCAAAGCCAAATATTTCTTGTTCCAAATTTAGAACACCCGGCTGGTCCTTTGTGATAGATTATGATCCAAGAGGATAAAGAGTCACCTTTTCCGAAGATGTAGAAGGCCATGATGTAATTGAAGGTAGAAGATCCACTTGAAGACATAGATGACCAAGTGGAGGATGATGATAACATGACTATTGATGATGAATATGAACAAGATGAAGTTCCAGAAGGACAAGAACAACATTTTGGTGATCAAATACATGAACATGATGAGTTTATTGATCATCATTTACCTATGGCTGAAGGGGATGAAGATCATGAGAACCATGGTATTAATTTATTTGTGGATCTGGGGCCCATTAATTATGGTGTATTCATGCCTCCAGATGAGGAAATTGTAATGTCAGATGAAGATGATTTTATTTAATCATAATGTAAACCTTAAAATCATTGTAAGGACATAACACAATTTGATATATTTTATGAGTGGATTGCTAATGTTTTTTTCTCTATGTCAATGCATACATTGCACATGTTTCCTTGTTTCATTAAATGTTTCCTTATTGAAGATTATATGAAGATGCACACCTTTTGGTCCTTTTGAATATATATATTTTTTGATACATGAAATGAAATGGAAATTTAGTATTGCATATGTTATTATTCATTTGTTAGTGAAGTTGTTCAATGTTACATGCAACTTTGAAGTTTTTTTTACTATTAATAATTTTGTTTTATGATATTTTGAAGGATCGTGGCATGCCCTCTACATATGCACTAGAAAATCCTAACATGAGAGTGCCGCCGAGAAGTAAATCCCATACCATACTTTCTACATCCAACATTGAAACATTTAGTATTCCAATTCCATCAAGCATGCCAACACATAGTATAGCACCAGAGTTAAGGAGTAACCCTTCATGTGTGGGTTCTCTCCGAATTCACCCTCCAACACCACAACATGCTTCCTTGACAAGTATCATAGAATCACAAGCCAAAATTTTAACGCTCCTACCAGATACTCCTGAATTTTATGAAGTTAGACAGGAAGTAATTAAGCAAATTCATGCATTGGAGTCTACATTGCTGGAAAGTACAGGTCTTGCTGCACCTGAATAGGTATGCTTATGATAATTAATTATGTATAAAATATTCCTAACAGTCCTAATTATCATTCATGTGCTATAAAATAGTCATAACAGCAATTTTTCATATTGCATGGTTTACAATAGTCCTAACAAACATTCATGCTCTATACATACAGGAAGAAAATGGCATGCCCCCTGATGTACCTATAGGGAAGCTACGTGACCCCTACAATCGCAACAATCTCCACAAAGTGAACACAAAAGGAAAGAAAGAGGTTACAATCTTGTTAACCTCGATGGAAATGTCTTAAAAGATGAAATGGGGTCGAAATTTTTCCAATTTCTATTTCATCACGAGAATGCCTATTTGGAAATACCATACAAGTGGATTAGAGAAAGCAAGCCAATTCTAAGAAAGATGAACTCTTTGAAGATGTCATAAAAGAGTTTGGAAATCCCAGTTTTAACAAGGATTTCATAATGGATTATGCACGGAAATTCATTCATTCTAAAAGAGACAAAATAAGATCAAAGCTAACAAATGACCTGAGATATCCCGACCATCTTGGATCACTAACCAAACAACATGGGATGAGCTTATCAAAGATGCCAAATTCAAGAGAAAGTCCTTCAAAAATCCAAACTACATGCCATCTGCACGAGAAGGAGGTAAAAGATGCCTTCGAGATACAACAAAGGCTACCCAAGCTAGGTTGTCAAGTATTGGGTCCCATAAATTGGGGTCGGGTGGGTATAATAGTATTCGTGGGAGCTTGGTAAGTGAATAATTTCATTTATTTTTTTATATTTTTTGGTGACTTGAATGTATTGGATGACAAATGATACTTGATAAATTAAAATGTCTTTGTACACTTAGGTTCACCAATTTCGAAAGGAAGCTTCAGATGAAGATCTAAAATATGCTTTAATGCATGGTTCCCAAGGCCTCCGACAACATATGATAGATCGAGGGGAGAAATTGGTCATTGAGCATGAATCTGAGGTAAGTTTATTATAGTATTTGATGACATAATAAAACATTTAAGTATCAATGTTGTGGTAATTTAATTAACTAAAGTATGTTGTTTAATAGGATGTGCAACAATCAAACTCCTTAAAGGGTGCAACTGACAAAGTGAACATGAAGATGCCATAGAAGGATGTGATGATTTTGTTGTTGGACAAAATGAATCGATTGACCTTCTTGCAACTCATCTGGAAAACAACCCAGAAATCCAATAGACAAGAGTTCAGGATGATTATCATGTTGCACCATCTATTATAGTTCCTTGTCAAAAGAGGACAAAAAAGAATAGACATTTTTCCTATCCGGCTAAATAGATTTAAATTGACTGTTATTTTATGAATTATTGGCTATTTCATTACCAGTGAACTTATTGGTTGTTTTATGATTTGAATTTTAAGTATACTAGTGAGCTTGTAAAAATTTGAATTATACCTTACCAATCAAATCAGTAACTCATACGAGGATACATTGTATACTAGTGAGCTTACCTAAAAATTTAAATTGAAGACATGCATGCATGCATGTGAGTATAGACTACACTTCTTGGATATTGCACTTCAAGGATTGCTAGTATATATGTTTCTTGAGCTTTTTTTGATCTCGAGTTCATTCCTATTCCTTTGATAGCCATGTACAGTAAATGTGGATAAGAAATTTTAATTTCACAGATGTGTGATGAAAATCCATCCCATATTTTAATTTCACAGATGTGTGATGCAAACTCATGCAGGCTTCTTCTAATCAGATTTGTATTATTAAATTTGTAGGCTTCTTCTAATATCTATGTCTGTCAGAATACACATATATGTGAGGTCCTTTGTTATATTGGTGAATGAGTCTTATGCTTGAGTTTGGTGAATGAGTCTTATGCAAATGCACACAAGCTATGAGAAATAAGGTGCATTCAGTAATTGATAAATTTGTTGAATGCGGACTTCGATCTCTTGGTGTTGCTAGATAGGTAATGTAATTCTTGAGTTGTGGCATAGTTATAGGAGTTTGTAAAGGTTTCTTTATTATCATAACAATGGTGGGCTGCATGCTTTCGGTGCTCCAGATGCCCATACAAATAATTTTCATCTTTATAATTGACAATAATAATATTCTTTGGACAGAGGCCACAACTTGTTAAAGGGAACATGCAGTTGTTTTCTATAGATCAGCAGCACAGTCAGGCTCTATAAGCTCATGTTGCTGCTTTTGCATCATTTAAGGTAAAATTCTCTCCCACTTATAAACAATTGTTTAAATTTATCTATGATGACCATGCCTGAATCATGGTAATTACCTCTTTCATGTCATGAGAAGGTGGAAGCTGTCAAACAAGAGCTTGCTAGTATTCATCGAATATGTTCTAATTACCATAGCCATTCAAGGAACCGTGAGATTGCAATTTTGAGTTGTCATTTGTATCCCATCGGTTCTAGAAGGGAATCGGTTCTCCATGTTTTGTTTCAAAATTCTTATTCTTTGGGGTGGCTTCCAAGTCGAGAAATAAATTGGGAGTCAGCCCCATATAGAGTATAGATAGGGGGCCCTTTTTCCCAGCTATATCTATATAAGCAATTTACATTTTTCTATATTGTAAAGGGGTATTTTGTGCTACACTGCATAAGTATTCTGTACTAGGAAAACTAGGTTTTAAATGTTATTATCCTGCTCATAGTTGGGCTTTAGACATAAATTATTGGTGATTTACAAGAAACCAGAGCTTATGAGATCTCCTGTTAATAACAGTTGCCCACTAGCTGTTAGATCATGTCTGTTTTCTTGTAAGACGAGGATCTGAGACTTCTTGTTTGTACTACTAGGTGCTCTAACTCTGATCTACTGGGCCTTCATAGGTTTCAACATTGCCAGAGTGTGGATCAAACTTCCAACATTACTAGTAATATATAGGCTTGCCTTGATTTAGGTTTTTATGTTGTAGACTTGTTCACATTCTGGATCGCACACATCTATGGGAAGAGCTAATTTATGGAGACATCTGTGTTTGAGTGGGCTTGCTTTGACAAATAGTTAGTCAAGTTTTCTTATGTGGTCATCTTGGTTTTCAATTTCTAGGGGTCCTTTGAAGAGTTGTCTATATTCTCACTTTACTTTCACTAACTGCCTTTCTTTGTGTGTTGATAGTGTATTAATTATTGTTCTTCATTTCTGGTGTTATATTTTTCCAAGTTTGTATGCTTATTATTATGCATTGGCTTTATGCTCCATGTTCTATTGATTAATAACCTAATTGTCATATGCTAGGCCTTATGTTGCAACAAAGGGTTTATTTTCTCATGCGGTTTCATTGATTGACTGGCTGATAAAAGTTCTTAAACCATGTGTGGTGAAACAGAATACATGCCTTTTTGTTTCATCTCTGTTGTATTTTCCTTTTCATTTATGGATGTTGTTTACTGGATGGCTAGCGGATTTACTCCACCTCTTTTTTTGGCATCTAGACGGTAGGCAATTGAGAAGACACGTATAAGGCTTTGGGTACAAATAGATTATTTCCCTGACTTTGGAATCAGTTTCTTACTTGAATTGGCTATGGGAGGGGAAGGAGGAACACATGCAAAGACGGAAAAGCCATCTTCTACACCACAGGTAAGGATTGCTATTTTATTTGGCTAAGATCCATGTCCACCTTATTTGCATTCAAAGAATAAAAAGATAAATTTAGTATAATTTTTCTATATTTACAAGAACAACCAGCTAGTGCACCCACATATCCTGATTGGGCCACTTTTCAGGTCTTGCTATTTTTCAATCCTCATCATCTATATAGCATGTTTGTGATTTTCTTTTCGGCTCTTAATGAAAGTCATAAAATTTGCTATTCCAGATTGGAAATAGAGTAATTCGATTATGTTTTACTTCAAGTTGTTTGATGGATGCTTCTTGTGTAGGCATATTATGGTCCAGGTGTCACCCCCCCGCCACCTCCTTATTTTGCATCCGGCCCAACTCCACATCCATACATATGGGGAGGTCAGGTAATAAATATTTTCAGTGTTTATTCTGAATCTTTAGGAAGCATGTTGTTGAAGCATTCAACTAATATTATGGAGTGGTAAATGTGTTGGTCTTAGCCATTATTGTCACCTTATGTGACACCCCTCCTATCTTCTTTTATGTATCCACCTGGAGGAATTTATGGACATCCCTCTGTGCCTCCTATAAGTTCTATTGCCTTGGATCTTGTAATGCATGTCTTTTCTTTCATTGTGTTTTTCTTTCCTAGTAGGTTGATAGTGAAGGAAAGGACCACTCCCTGTGTTACCTATTGTTGAACGAGAATTTTTGGCTATATTTTTGTGGACATATACTCTATTTTACCGTCGTAACTTTTTTGAATATTGTTGTCTTGATTACAACTGTAGGGTGCACATACATTTAATCAATATGGCATTCCATCCACTGGAAATCCTACAAATGTTGTAATGGTAATTACAGAACATATTCTAGTTACCTCTGTCATGAGAAGGTGGAAGTTGTCAAACAAGTCCAACGGGGAGTGCAGCTATTACATGTGGAGACAGAGATTTCCTGTGAAGGCTGAGAACATGGTGGAAGGAAGAGAAGAGGTGGACAATTGGGTGATAACACTCGCTTTCCCGCGTGAAGAAAGAGTTACCACAACAAGGAACAAAGTCAGTGCTGGTATCTACGCATTTCTTCCAATGGAAATGGTGACTGGATTGCCCTTCATTATACAGGCGGACTTTTTACTGGTGTCCTCAAGGGAAAGTATCAGGTGGGATGACAAGTGGAACAAAGGGATTCTCGACTGTATTCCCTCTGCTTTTTGTTCAGCGTTTCTTTATCTTGTGAAAAGCGTGGAATCCGCTCCTCCGTCTTCCAGGTCGTATTGCTTTGACAAATACTTGCCAATCTATCCTCCTTCGTATGCTCAGTTGGCAGGCGTTCGGGATGGTATTCAGGAATGACTCAGTACACAAGAAATCATTGTTTGTGAGCTCCAAAATGCATACTGCACACCTTTACAAGCTCGACGAATAGTCTCCGCCTTCAGAGACATACTGCAAAAAGCAACAGAAGAAGGTATGGAAAATCCCAATGCTCTTTGGTCCACCGGAGTATTTATAATACATTCATGCATGGACAATTTAGTTTCTTTGGAATTCTTGGGTGTGTAGTATGTAACTTACGACTGGTACTCCATTTGTATTGCGAAGACGTCTGGTTGGGTGCATGGCTTTTCTGAAGATTTATATGTTCAACTTCTTTGCTTTGTTGCTGAATACTGGAGGGAAAGAGGAATTCGTGCCAACCTCCAGTATTTTCCACTGTTTAAGTATCATAATGAAGATTATTTATGCAACGTCACTTGGACAAGTTTATGCGACATATCTGCTTCTTGTGAGAAGAGAGTGTATTTTTCCAACAAGAGTAGAAGACATTGAATGGTTTATAAGATGGAATAAGGAGCTGAGAAGCATGGCACCTTACAAATTCATACGAAAAAATACTTTAATGGCCATGAAAAATTTGGGTGCTCATCAGTGGGCAGGTCTACAATGATGGCTGAACGCCCATGCTAAAATTACAGAACTTTCCATTTCAATGTTCATCAAGGGGCTTATTGAAGAAGTTCACGTCTCCAGAAATAAGGAATTTGTTGTACGTGCTGCTCAATTTCTGCATTTTTCTTCGGCAAACAATTTTATTCATTCTAAACAAATGCAAGGTTTATGTTCAACATTGCCGGTGCTTAATGATTCAGGAACCATTGTCCGTAAGGGTCAAACGAAACTTGTCCCAGCAGCCATAGGGAAGTGGGCTAAGCTAATGGGTAACAATAGATGGGCTGCACAAGAGGCTGTTATACTGTCAGATGATTACCTACAACTTCCATCTTGCGCTGTTGGATTGACTGGCTGAGGACCTAATTCTCTCAAACACTTTTTCACCAATGGTCTTAGAGCAGTAGATATTCCAGACCTAAAACCACCAAATGTTGCAAAGATTCTGGATTTCCTTTTCACTTGGACAAGAGGAAGCCATTATCCTCTTATAGTGTATTCAACACTTAGTAGTCACCTGGTGGGTCGCTACCCAAAGAATTCAAAAGAATCGTAATGGAAGGAAAATGGTTAAAACCCACATGGGATATCAATCACCTACCGTGTCTTTCTTGTTAGATGATGAGTGGAAATAGGCTGGTCTACAATCAAATGATCTTTCTTTCATTGATTCTACATTTTACAGGAATTCTATGAGTAGATTCAAGATTGCCCTGGAACACATAGGGGTGGTGGTTAAGTTTGGATATGCATGTGAAAGAGTTGCCGACCATCTTGAAATGCATACAGATTTGAAAGCCATAACTAGGATTTACAAATATCTTCACCGATGCAATTGGAAACCAAATGACGATGACACTGTCAAAATCTGGATTCCGCATGATGATGGACATGGAGGTGAATGGAAAGATACAGGAAAGTGTGTGAGGCCAATTTATTCCCAACGTGAACTCTACTCTGTTGTTAGATTCTCATTCACCATCTATAAAACAAATTCTAACCTCCCTTATTTTCTTACAACATCAAATTGGACATATACTGATTTCTTATTCTCTTAGTATTCTCTCTCGTGCTTTCTTTAACAATGGGCAACACTCACCGCTCCGCATTTTTTCCTCGAAAATGAGATTGTAATAGATCTTACGACTATTATAGAAATGGTGGAAGATGTCAATAGCCTCGACAACTTAATCTCTATCATTCAGGAATGCCTTGAAGCCATGGCCAACAAAAATGACAAGGTAAAGCACAACTTTTGTCTCTCTTACTCTCTATCTTGTAGTTATGTTACAACTTTAGAATATAATATTCATACATTTTGCAGGGCCAACACAATACAGCCGCACAAGAAGCTAGTAGTTCGTCTTGGTTTTCTTCTTACACAAACTTTGGCAAGAATTTAGTGGAAGAGGTGTTGAAGCGTGCAGAGAGAAATCGTTGCACGGTATTGAAGTTCATCACTTTGTATTATAAATGAATCCTACTTGTTCTTTTTGTTGATTAATATTTCTCTATTTTTGTAATAGGCATGTTTTAAGTCTAGTTTTAATCGTGAAACCCAAAAAGTTGTTATTGATTTTTTCAAAGAAACGTCTCGATTCACTCTCGCAGCAAGGTTGTGTGTTGTCGGATATTTGTTGGACCAAATAGATCAAATTTCCAAAAACAGGGCTCAATGTGTACAACTCTTGAGATACTTGTGTGCGATGGACAGACACGTGAAACAATTAGATGACCAACATCAGCTCGGTCAAGTTGTGCATTTCATTTTGAAGGATGCCTTCTATGTCTCGAGACTAATGAAATCTTAGAGACTATCTAGGTAATACTTGGCTAATTTTCCACTATATAAACTATCAAAAGACTATATTTTTAAAGCAAAGTGTCATTTAAAAATAATTTATAATTGTTTGTTAATGTGTAGGCTTTTTTGTGCTTGGTGGATGTTGGGATTTACAAAACCTTGAATCCCAAATAAAACATACCTATCAAGATCTCACTTTGGGAGCATGTGATTGGTGTTTTAGATAATATGCCTCAATTTTCTCCTCCAATGCAAGGAGAAGATCCCTCCGCAGGTTCATTGGCTTTAACTTATATCTGATATTCTTTCACAAGTTTTAAATAATGTATATTTTGATAATTACATAATATGATCATATTAAAATAGAACCGAGAGAAGTATATTTTGAGATTGGAAATTACCATAGATAATGGGATTTTGGGTAGGATAACATTTAGTTATAATTATAATTTTATCTCATTTCACATCATGTCCGATTCTGAAGCAAAACATTTTATTTTGCAGTTGGCATAGAAGAAGCCAAGTATAAAGTAATTAGGCTTCTGAAAGTGAATCCGATGGATGAATCAAAGAGATGTACACTGGCATTTTCAATGACAAGCTAGAAGTTCTCGAAGAAGTGTATGAAGATGCTCTACTACCTTTTTTTTCTAATCATCTTGGGGTGCGTCGGCATCCCATAATTGAAGACTATTGCAATATGTGGCTCACTTGGTCATCTACCAAACATACAGTCACCGAATCAGAATGTTGTTCACTTTTGAAAAACATTCTAAAGTACTAGAGGCTTTCTCCATCGACAGTAAAGACAAATATGGGAGCCTGGGGTCTGAAATTTCCTTCTTACACAAATGGGGGACACATCGAGTTGAGTGGTCCTAATGAAACTTTTGTTCCCGACAGTCTTACACTGGTCGAATTATTCAAAAGAAATTCTACAATGATCAAATTCGCATGGCATCCGAATGCTTCCAATCTAGAGATACCATTGGACTTACTGTTTTCAATGTATAAGTCTCTTGGAGCTCGAAATATATCACAAGCAGCACAGAAACATGAGGTCTCTATTTCAAATGAAATGTCTTTGCACAAGCTTGAAGCAGGGAAGGGGTTGTTCAAAAAGGGACTCTACATAATTGTTCTTGGATATCTTGCATACCCATCCTTCAAATTACCAGTTAATAAAAGGCATCAAATAGTCGGAACTCTTTGGAGGTCTGCTGCATACGAAACCTCCGAGCCCTTGACAGTTTCATACACTCTGGACAACATTGTAGCAATTGCAGGGAGCGTTTGTTGGTACCCATAAGGGGAAGTGCCTCTCCTATAATGCATCAGGTATGTTACTAATGTGAACATTCATATTCAGAAAGAGCTTATATCACTTTGCTACAAGCATTGAACATTAGTGGTTCAGACTAGCTGTGCAGAATATGTATTGTTATTACTTATTAGTTCATCGATTTCTAATCATTTTCACCATTGAGCCATATCACAATCATTCATTATTTTTCTTGACTGAAATAAAAATGATGATGTATATTGTCTGAAAAATGTGTTCCTCTCAAAAGTTTGGTTAAAAACAGGACAGCTGACTGAGACTTTCACGGTTTACCCCTCTAAACACCTTACCAAGCCTCAAAATATTAATTGATATCATTCATGTTATGCATTATTTTTTTCTCATGTTATGTTGTTGGTAATGATTAATGCAGGAGCATGCCAACATCGGCTGCACTTGATGTGGTTGCCAAAAACTTGAATCTTAAGTTTTTTGAGGTATCAAATTACTCCTACTTATATGCATATTTGCCTATTCCTACTATTTTATGAGTCTTGTAAAAATAGGTTTATTGTTTTTTACTCATCTATTAGGTGCCCACTGGTTGGAAGTTTTTTGGAAATTTAATGGATGCTGGATTGTGCTCTGTTTTTGGTGAAGAAAGCTTTGGCACTGGTGAGTTCTATTTTTTTTAATCCTTGTGTAAAACCATTCTTTGCGTAGCTTTCTTGGTGAGTATTTAGTTTCTACTCTTAATAGTAGCTCGGTTTGTTAAAAATAAAAAATGATATGCATAGCTCCTTATGTCAGGATCAAAGTCCCCTTGCTCATTTTCATAGATCTCATTGTTGTGCTTGAATTCGGTGTGCAGCTGGGGATCTATCACACGACATATGATTCTGTCTAAATAATCACAGGCCTGCACAACTAAATCTCTGCTCCTCTCAGCAAATGAATAAACATGAGTTTGAAGAAGGTTTAGGAAAATAGAAAGAGGTAAGAAGTTGGGAAGACTAACTCCCTACGCCTCTTCCAGCAAACTTATTTCTTCAACAAGAAACTTATCCGTGGAGAGTACATCTGTTGCAAAGCAAGGAGGTCATGCAAGTAAGCCTTGAACATTCTAGTGAGACAAGCAATACAATGCATGTCGGGCTCATCAGGAAACAACTCGATGTCTCCCTGTATAATGAGCTTGTGTAGCATTCCCTTTTGTATATATTGTATATATTGTATATCAAGGGTTAACGGAATTCAGACACCCTTTTGTATTTTAGCATTGTATTTCAAGGGTTAACGGAATTCAGACACCCTTTTGTATCTTATCTTATTTGATATTAATAAAATATTTGTGGACCCATTTATTGGGCACAATATTTAAATCAAATTGTTGTTAATTTATAAAATTAATTTCGTGCCACTCGACATCATAGATGATATGTAACTTCGTTGATTGCACTATATGATATTTGGTTATTGTGTAGTTTTCAAAATTCATATTTTTCATTTTTTAAATTCGTATCGTCTCTAGAGAGATAATAAAAATTGAAATTAATATTGTCTCCAGAGAGACAAAATGTTAGTATTCGGTATTGTCTCTAAAGAGACAATAATGATATTGTCTCTAGAGAGACAAAAATTATATTGTCTCTCAAGAGAAAAATGTGTATCAATCATTATTGTCTCTTGAGAGACAATAATAATAGACAATATTAGAGACACCCACTTTGAGACAATAATAGAGACGATATACAACTTTTTTATTGTCTCTATTTTGAGACAATTTAGTCAAATTTGTCTCTATTAATGTCTCAAATGACCCCCTTGTAGTAGTGTGGAGTAATGAGGGATGCACAAGGACTTTACAAAGAGATAGGAGATGGATATAAACTCCATTTTCTCTTGGAGAGAATTTTATCATCATCAGAGACTTACTTTTCTGTTTATTGCGCCATGTTAATTTCGGGTGCGTACGATGGACCTACCCATTTTAAAAGGAAATATAATTAGTGGTGTGTACTCATGGTCCCTTTAAATCATTATTGATGTTTTTCAGTGAGACCACCCCCACTTTTGGTTGTCCCCCAATACCGACACTTTGGTAGTGCGTATATTTTAGTGTACCTTATCTTTTCTGATAAGCTAGATGCTTTAATAAAATAAGAGACATGACATTCTCTTACGGTACACTAAAATTAGAGACATTGGAGACATAAAATTAGATGCTTTAATAAATTAATAATAAAAGTAGAGACGTGACATTTTTAATTTCCTATATAAAAGATGTGAAATTCACTCATTGATACTAAATTCATTAGTCTTATTCTTGATTATTTTATGTTTTTTTTTTTTTAAAGCTTGTGATTTAGTGGTACTTTAAGCTTGATCTTAAAGTTTTCTTATTGATTCTCTACTTTGTATGTTTGTAATTGTCATAACTTACTTACCTACCTATTTTTGTAAATATATGTTTGTCTTATCCTCAAATTGATGTAAAAATTTACTAAATTTTGCATTTGAAAAATTGATCGTTGCAAGTGTAAAGGGAAATTTATGGCAGTAGGATAGGTTCGACTCAAACATATCTCAAAATCTAAATTGAGACAAATTTATATTTGTACAGATATTCAGTGGCATGTGTAGTGAATCCTTAAAAGCTAAGTTGGAGAATAATTATGGTTTATTATATGATAGAGAGTAGGAGAGTTCCTAAGTTGGTCAATTAAATTTTTATGGGACAAATGTTTGTATGAATGCCAATTTAGATATTGTCAAGTGCCCATGACCAAATTTAGGGACTGCAACTAGGTATTAAGATTAACCATATTATAAATCCTAGAATTGTCTCTAACTTAATTCAATAAATGCCAATTTAAATATTGTTTGGGTACTACAACTAAGTATTAAGATTAACAAAATTATAAATCCTAGAATTGTCTCTAGTTTATTTCAATAAAGTTCGCAAATATAATATAACTAACAATTGCACATGAGTTGCAAAGTGCATTGGAAGAGATTTCAATGTTTGATTTGTTAATTTTAGTTTTGGTATACAATCTCTAAACTCGAACCAAACTTGCACAGAAATAATTATGAGAATAATTAATTTTACACACACAAATATATTTCTTCTCTTCAATATATTTCTTAATACATACAATCCATATATAAAGGAGATACTGCTCCTAAATATAAGGAACTCCAATCCCTTGAATATCTCCTGCAACTTCTCCCACAACAATAATATATTCGTAATATATTGTTATAACAATATATTACCAAACAATATATCCGCACTACCATATTAATCATATGGTATATTTAACATATGTAAATATTATTTACTCACACGTAAATAATCATGTTAACACTATATTTCCTAACATTCCTACCCTTAGTGTTTACATGGTAAAACATAGCTCGTTCTTTTCATTGGGCTTGCACAAAACTCGCACATGTGCCAACACACATTTTTTCCACTTATGGTTTTCTCCGGCTTCTACCAAATTAGTTTTGTAGGTGCACCAAAACCTTACAAAATTGGTTTTACATGTTTACCAAAAACCTTACAAAATTGGTTTTCCTGGTTTACCAAAAACCTTCACATCATGATTGCTACAATACATTTTGATCAACATTCTACAATGTTTTAACAAAAGGGGATAAACGAGAAATACACACAAGTGAACAGGAATTTACATCATCTGTTCTTATTTTTCACGCCACACTGAAAAACACAAATGTCATCATACCAAAAGTGTGGCCCCGTCGTTGATGACTGACAAGAGGTCGTTGTCTGACCTCCTTCCTCTATTGCCTCCGACCTCCAGTCATCACATTGCTCACTCAACAATTTGTAAACATATTTTAAGAAACACCTAAAACTTTAAAAAGTACGGCTCCAAGCCATTAACTAATACTTTTATATTTTTCCTCACACACCTATTATTAATATAACATACTTTTAAGAGAATCCAATTAAAGATTGGATTTGACCAAACTAAAACCGACTATAGAAGAAGACTCAAACAAATTAAACAAATACTTAATTGACACGACGAGTGAAAATTACCAGTAGATAACCATTAAGATATCTCAACGTGTTGATATACTCAAATATGGATTCCGGCTGGGAGGGTCCTGGAACCATCACTCCAATTCAAGTGTATGATCTTTGGTGCCGAGTGAGACATTGGGATTAACAAGCGGTGAACCAGATGTCAAATTTTCTGTTGATTAACTGGTCAAACCTCCTGACCAACTAAAAGCTCAAACAACCATGATCCACACTAGAAAAGACGTGTAGATTAATCTCCAAATGAATAGATGCAGATAATTATAGAAAATATAGTCAGACATTGAGCTATCTGCAGAGAATTTGACTGATTGATCTGTAGATCTGTGTTGATCCAAATGGTGCAAAAATGGTGAGAAGCTGATGGCGAATTGCTGGCACTTCTCGAATTTCTGGTGAGTTTCACCTCCAAACTCGATGTATTTCCAGTTCAAATGAACTCAACTCTTAGCTATTAAAAATGCAGAGCAATTGAAATGGTAAAGTCACATTTCAGATCCACAGTCATATCCGGTGTAATTGGATAACATAGAAATCTAAGGCAACACACAGAAATCTAATAACTATAAACAATTGTAAATAATATATCTCTCCATGAACCGGGACAACATAGAAACACAAGGCTGCCCCACGTTTTAAGTCACAACTCCATAGTTGATTAAACCGGGCTCTGATACCAAATCTAAACTCTGAACCAAACTTGCACAGGAAATAATTATGAGAATAATTAATTTTACACACACAAATATATTTCTTCACTTCAATATATTTCTTAATACATACAATGCATATATAAAGGAGATATTGCTCCTAAATATAAGGAACTGCAATCCATCCAATATCTCCTGCAACTTCTCCCACAACAATATATTACCAAACAATATATCTGCACTACCATATTAATCATATGGTATATTTAACATATGTAACTATTACTTACTCACACATAAATAATCATGTCAACACTATATTTCCTAACAAAAGCCATGCCTTTTAAAAATGTAAATTGTAAATATTTTAATAAAAATTCATGAGAAACATTCATAAACCCTTTCTATGATATTTTCAAGAAAAATAGTTGCAAGATTTAACATTAACTATGGACAATGTCTGAGTATGATTCAAACACCATTATTTTTTAAATACCTAACTTCTACTTTATATTTTCCTATGTCTCCTTCTAAATCCACTATAATGCCTTACCTCCTCCCAGCATTCCCCTATGGTAAAGGACCTCCGGATGTTTCTGCAGCTATGTTAAATTTGACGGCCTGTCAGACATTTTTTCAATGCGTTTTAATTTGACGGTCGTTTGGACGTTTCCGGCTATTTTTAATGGTGGCTATTTTTAACGGCGAGACAGTTAAGTGAAAGGAAAAGCAAACAGATGAAGCGGTCTTGCTTGAATGGACAAAGTGTTGGAATCGTCTCTTTCTCCTCAAGGGGCCGGGATCGAGGCTCCCGTCAACTATGGGAAAGGAGAGTTTGCAGTGACAATCAGCATCGGAACCCCGCCAACAAAAGTGGTTGGCATCATGGACACAGGCAACGATCTGATATGGACGCAATGCCAACCCTGCACCGCCTACTTCTCTCAGCCCGACCCCATCTTCGACCCCTCCAAATCCACCACCTACGCCAAGGTGCCCTGTGATGCCACCTCCCTCTGCTCTTCCCTCCGCACAAAATCATGTACCTCGGACTGTGAGTATTCATACGAATATGGCCGCGACGGTTCCGTGAGGACAAGCGGCATCTTATCCGTGGAAACATTGAGCATGTTGGTTGGATCTCGACTGTGGAAAGTTGCAGAGTGCCCATTAACAATACGTGCTATGAAATTTGTAGAATACCCATTAAGAATACGTGGTAGCTGGGTGGATAATTGGGACAACCGAGTATTGTTTCCCATGTTATACTTTAAACTGTGCATGCAAGTGTTTAAGTGAAGTTTTCTAAAGGTATTTTTGATTTTGTTGTCTTCCAAAAAATATGATTTTGATCTAAGTATTTGGAGACATTTGGGTGGCTCGAGCCCTCGAAGGCGGTAAGGAAATTAAGAGGGTTTTACTGCGTCGATCTTTTGGTCTTTTGGACGATTTTGAGGAGACTTCCAAAGAAAACATTCAGATCTTTGATAATGAATCTAAACTGGCATGATTTTTTCTCCTTATCATCTTTGTAGTATAGCGTTATAATATTTCAATGCCTTGAAATCATTACATTATTCTTCTTTGTATCTGTATGAAAGATGGAATAACGCATAGGTTCTAAGTAAAAAATTATGTGTGTAATTATCTTTTTGGGTGGTATATTTCATTTTTGAGAATGTGTGCTTTTGGTACCTTCATTATATTCCTGAGAAACCCATTACGAGTTCACTCTTGATAGCGATACTATGTTTTATCTTAAATAAAAAAATATGGGTAAAAGATCTGGTTGGGCATGCGGGATTTAACTGTTGGTTGGATGGTTAGCTACCCATTAAGGCTTTAGTCTGTGTGTGGTTTAGAGAACTATTCAGTTCTATATTATGCTTCTTTTCTTCACCCAAGAGGAGATATTGGCCTTTGATGTTTTATCCAACTTGACTACAGTTGACATTGTTTGTTTCTAGGCACTAGCTATTGTAGCCGAGTTTGTTTGCTAGAAGTATGAATAAAGTTAAAACTATGATAATCTATACGAGTTTCAAAATAAGTGAATGTTGTTGTGTGAATAAAAGGAAACAATGAATAGAATGATTCTATTTTATTATGTGAATATTTTAGATTGCCAAATGAGTTTGTGCTGAGGCACTTAATGGAATTGATGTCTACTTTCTGGTATGGAGATAACCTTAGAAATAATTTTCTTAAATCATGATTGTAACAACAAAGTATACATATATATCAAACTAGGATAAAAAGGGAGTAGAGATTTTGAGTTGGAAACATTAAGTTATGATTTATGTTTCTGAAGTTTGTCTTAGTCCTCAACATGTTATATGCATTGTACATTACTTAACTATGATGTGGAAGTAATTTAATTATCCATATTATTTTCTCTGATGTCATTATGGAGTTTACTCATTGAGTTATTTTAATGATATAAACTATAAAGATGACAATGGTAGCATATCATGCCAGTTCGGTTGGAACTGACCATGTACTATTTGTACTTAATCATTTCAGATTTGTAGGTAAAAAGGGGCAATACTAAAGTAATACATGTAATTTGAATCAATGGTTTATGGTTGTGGAAAACGAGTGGGAGATTCTTCCTCGCACAGAAAGAGTAAGTGGTTTGTGTGAAGGAAGCATTTTATCATTTTCCTATTTTCGCTGGCTTTCCTCCGCTCTTTCCCTTGTAGATTCAGCCCTAATGGCGGGGTTGCATACATCAATAAGAGCATCATGAATAACAGTATGCCACTGTATGAGGATAGGCCAATTGGTAACTTTTTTTATCCACCAAGTGATATGATTCATTCACAAGATTCCCATCCCATCTTGCACCTTCAACATAATCAGGGGCTTCTCTGGTGTAAAATCCTGCATTATGAGAGCTTCCCCTCCCAACACACATGATCTGTGATTATATACTTCATTTTCTGAAACAAATTGATATCCCGATAATTACTATTTACTTTAATATACATGTAACTTTGTTGTGATAACTCTGCAGTATAGGTTCTTAATGGGACACAAAAAGAAGCTTGATATCCCCGAGACTCCCAAATTTTATCTTCACATCATTTCATATTCTATTTATAAAAAATATACATCATGGAGATTCGAAGTACTTACGTTTAAATCCAAAAACTCAATTGGGTTTACTTTTGTGTCTATGTACAACACATATTTTACACTTACGAATAGTCTCATTTCCTAATTATTTCTAGATATATACAAATTTTTATCAATGCAAAAATGTCAAGTGAAGGCAAGAAGTTGTTGCATTAATCACTAAAAACTAAGCCTCCTCTGGCCAAGATCAGTCCAAGGCTTCTTTGGATGGATAGGCCAGTGAATCTAGCTTAGAGATTGAAGCTCACTGATTTCCCTCTTTTTATAATTAGAAACTTTAGTACAATAATCAAAGGACTACCCAACCAACCCTCGACTAATATGAGGTTGCTCAGGAACTATCCCTGCTTTGGTCTCTTCTTCCTCTTTTTGTTTTTACCACTTTTTTCGGTAATAAGATCTATAGTACAATGAACCTCTCCACCATCAACTTTCCTTTCCCTATTCATTGGTCAACTTGTAAGCATACCCTGGCTTTTCATCTCGTTTATTGAAACTATTTCTTTCTGAATTTATTTTTCCTTCAGGTCATTATCATTAATGATAGAGTTTCTTCCCAATGGATTCCAATAACAAGAATCAAAAACTAAATCATGATCTTGTTGTTTCACCAATTTTCTTTCATACTTCTCAAAAATAGGACTTGAGTGGCCGTGTACAGATAAACTTTGGTATTTTACAGAACCAAAATTTACATCTGGAAAGGTATGTGCCATTTGCTGGAAAAACAGTTCTTCCAATCTCCTTGCACCTTCCTGCAACTATATTTGCAAAATGTTAACAGATAAAAGATGAATCCCAGTTAAAATCAAAACACTAGAGACATATCATTAAAGAAAACTTATGATACCTTTGCAGAATTGCTATGATACCAAATAGCATTTTCAAGCATTAATCACACATCTGCTGCAAAGTCTAAGACACTAGCATACTCATAGTGATCAATCTGTTGCATGATTGTTTGAACAATTAAAGGATTTGGAGATAACCCTAGAGTAGCTTGGAAACTTGTCCCACTTATGAAGCTCCACTAAGTGAGCTACTCTTTTCCTTGCATCCATCATCACTGAACTCAACAGTTTGCTGAAAACATTTTTACACTGCAGACAACAAGGCCATTTTGTAATTTCCAGAGTTAATATATTAGACACTGGAAAAAATAGTAGATTTCCCACAAGAAGCTAACATCATAACCGACAGATATAGTAAAGGCATTTGTAAGGAGTTCAATACGAAGCATTTAGAAATACAAAACATAATGCTCTTAAATAAATAGGCAATGTGACAAATCTATTTTTCAGTTTTTATCACAAATATAACAAGCCATCAGATTTTGTTACTGGTTGGACTCAAAAAGATGTAGATGATTTATACAGTTATATATACATGATGTGCATGATTTATACATTTATATATACATATGCATATATATGTATATAGATAATATATACATATCATACATCTCTCTATCTACATATAACCTCTAGAAGACAATATTTGGAAAACCTAGTGACTCAAAAGTTCAATAATTATTGCATCGATACATATACATAACTTGGTTTTCATATTGTTTTATGGCTTTAAGCATCTTATGTCTTGAGATAAACTCTGGCCAATGTTAAATAGAATATACTTCCATAACAGATAACTTACAGTACCTTTTGAGTGTTCACACATAAAATGCTTTCACCAACACAACATGAAGTCTCAGCAAGCTCTAAGGGTTTATTAAACTTGTTGGATTTATCCACACAATGATTGAAAATATGTATTCCTATCCAACAACTTGTCCGAGCACATACAGGCTCAAGAAGTCTCTGCCTCTTTAGGTGCACACCAATTTCCATGGATCCATGATTGAATGGTTCCCTTACAAAATTTTCTTCCTGGTTAAGCACTGTGTGTAATCCACATATTTTGGGTCTCCAACTCAGATTGTCATGGAATTTCTCATAGAAATATGGGCGTAACTTCACTGCAGACCACTTGCGGCAATGTGATCCACTTCGCTTCCATTTTCTTTTTGTTAGTAGAAGGTACGTATTTCTCCTCACCATCAGCCCTTATTACAAAATATAACTCATGACATAAATAAAAAATACTAGAATTTTGTACATTATGAGTTTTGGATAACTTATATAAAATTAAATCTTACCATCAATTGTTGGGAGTCTGGCTTTACCTATAGGGCTGCCAAGGATACAAATTTTTAGCAGATACAGGTTGACACAATGCATATTCTCCACTTAACTTCTCATATTGAGATGAATAATTCTAATGAAGTATCCTCCTCATCCTTTATGTCTTCTCCAAAGAGCACATCCTTATCATTTGCAACATGACTTGCATAATTCGTAGCTCCAAAATTTTATGTCTGACCTTCCTTGTGCACACAATCTATATGATTCTCTTTCTAAATAGTTTCATTACTTGGCTCTTCCTTGTTCAAGTATTCTATTGTCTTTTTGTCTTCTTTGTGTATAGATAAATCATCTTTCTCTTCTGCACTTGTTTCGAGATCAACTTGGACTTCAACCTACATACATTGGTCATCTCACCAGGCCAATTTCATTCCTCATCAATTTGGTCAAACATGTGGACTTCCTCTTCACTTCTTGCAATTAATCTATTTACTACTTGCATTGTAGTTACATCATGAACAATTTCTTGGCACCACTCTTCATCAAGCAAAAGCACCTCTAATGTCTTACGTTGTTCTTCTTGTGTCATCCTCTGATCAAAGCACCTTGCATTTATCACCTCATCTGCCATGTCCATCTTCAACTATTGAATGTTATTACGAACAAGGCTTTCCACATATCCCATGTAACTAGCTTTTCCTGCTAGCTCATCTCCAACATCTAGCATGCCACCACTTCGTAATTCATCTTCCACACGACATAAAGATATTGTGTCCACAACTGATTCCATATATATCACTCTAAGTTCTTTCTTTTGTCCAATTCGATGAGCCCTAGCTACTGCCTACTCCTCATTTTTTTGGTTGGCATGTGGATCAATAATAATGACCGTGTCTACAAATTGAAGATTCAAACCCCTTCCAGGAGCACGAATGTTGAGTAGAAAGACAAAGCATTCACTTCCAAGCTTGTTGAAATCAACTATAGCAGATTCTAAAAATAAAGGGTAAAGCCTTAAAATATGAGTCAAAATGTAGGACTAATAAAATACTTTTGAAAAATCTGCAATCTTTAAAAATAAATGGACAAATATTATACAAAGAAACGTGCAAAGTGTTTTTTAGGTCAACAATCACACTCCCAAGTCTACACCAATCTTCAATCATCACTATTACAACATATATATAGAAAACAAAACAATGTTAACAAATATATTACACAAATATAACATCAAACTTGAATTACAAACTAAATTTAAATTTTAATCCTTTTTATTTA
The DNA here is from genome assembly GCA_018340775.1 of Taxus wallichiana var. yunnanensis. Lineage (NCBI taxonomy): Eukaryota > Viridiplantae > Streptophyta > Pinopsida > Cupressales > Taxaceae > Taxus > Taxus wallichiana. Next base: position 195,113,045 of record CM031238.1, read on the forward strand.
TTTTGATTTTTTTGGTGTGGGACTAGGTACAAAGGAAACTTTATGATGAGTCTAACTTCTTGTAGAAAATGAAGGGGAACCATGCATGGTGTTCGAATATTGTATAGGTATATCCTCGTATTTTACCTCTTTCAACTTATATAAGTAATACTTAAAAAATCAAATAAATTGTTTAAAGAATGCAATATGCATATTGGGCGGCATCAAGCCCGGAAATCCATCTGTGCCTACATAGTGCAGAGTCAAGACCAGAGACTGCAAAGTCCCAATCTATGATGAGGGGACAATAGTCATTATGAGAAGAGTGCATTGGCCATAACTTACACTAAAATTTGAACACATTCAGACTCAAAGTATATAAACATGAATAGATTGTCAGTGAATATGAGATGTAGAAGAACAAGGTCTAATGGCACAAGAAATGAAATTCTTAAACGCATAATTGAAGAGATTGATGAACCTAAGAAGATAAAATTTATTAATTAAACATGAATGCTAAAAAAAATCCAATTAGGCTTGTGATATATATCAGGATCGAGATGATCAAGAAGCACTTTGATATATAGGTGCATTTCTTTCCTGTTTACGATAATTAGTAATCATTATGTCTTCTTTTATTTAATAACATGGAAATAAATGGTTACCATTTTGTTTAATGGTTTTTAAAATATTCAATGGTGATTTTTTTAGATTTGAAGAAATTTAGTTTTGGTTTACTTACTCATATTTGTTTATAAATGCTTTAAAGTAAAAATCAAAGTTGTTATGCTCTAATTACTTGTTTTCGAGTACTTCAAATTAATGTGTTTCGAGTAAATGTGCAGAACTCACAAGTTTAGGGATTGGCATTCTCATCATCGATGTGACTTTGTCATGTGGACGCTTTTCTCACTTGATTGAGGGTTTCTCTAATTCAAAACTAATAATTCCAACTACTGAACTTGTCCCCCTACAATCATTGTTTAACGTTGGGGTCCAACATCATGTAAACCTTTCATATCGAGTTCACTTTTAGACCGCACTAATGCAATCCAATTTCGTAATTCTCATGTCATGTGTTGTCTCTGCACTTTCTCAAATTGCCATCCTTGCCTTTAAGGATGCACCCCCAAATATTGATTTTGACAACACCTAGAGGGAAGGACTTACCTTCTATGTTATCTCTAGAGTACCTTCATTATCCAAACTCCACCTTTCCCCGCCATTTACTTCTATCGCTATTCTAAAATGTCCAAATACCCTCTCCTGCAAATCCGCTTGAATGAAGAATCTTACTAAACCTTTGTACTTTAAAGTAGTTCATGCAACTTCTGCTTACGGTTTTGTCTTTGTCTCCTTCCATGTTCTCTCTCCGATTTTGTCTTTGTCTCCTTCCATGTTCTCTCTCAATTTTTCTCCGAAATATCACCTAATATTTTTGAAAAATGTAATTATAAACTATGTCCGTAGATTACATAATTTTTAAATATTTTTTTGTATGTCGATAGTGCTCTATTTACACTAGTTGGTGTTCTTATCGAATGAAGGATTTGTAGCTCTGTTTGTTGTCAAGCGATTGATAACTATGGTTAAATTTTGCACGAAGTACGATGATGATGCACAGCTGAATCCAATCCATTCATTTCAAAGGTCAATTACATTAGGAAATGTGTGGGAACTATGTTAGCGCCTCCTACTTTATAATTCCACCACTAACGTCATTTTCATGTTGTTTCTCTTCAGTATCAACTCTTTCTGGGATCCCATTCATATCCAAGATGTTCTAGAGCATTGAAGTTCAAAAAAAAATTGCTAACAAACTAAATATTGTCCAATCATAAACCTTAACACCGTAAAAAAATAAATGAAAAAATAGCTAATCCCTTTTTCTATATTTTTCAAAATTTCCTTTTTTAGTTGTGTAAGGGTCATTTTTGGATCCCTAGAGCAGAGCATGGACATGTTAACGGAGTTATCCGAGTGACCCCTCCATACATGGCTAAAAATAGACTTAGCACAACCTTATTCTTAAACTCGACCCTATTTTAAGGATTTTAGATACTAGTTCATCATTAACTTTCTAAAATAATGTCAATACCATGTTGTACAAGTTCAAACATAATCTCTCATCCCCAAAATATTGCATTGAATAGACCCACTATACTCTATTATTGTTGATGTTGACCTACACACCCAAAAGCCTTGAAGGAAATAAAAATTAAATTTGCATGCTCCAAGCATTATTTTTCAATTAATAAAATAATGATTTATAATGTCCTAAGCTTACTCAATAAACAATGAGTGGAAGTTTACAAGCCTTTGCATGTTCCTATGTAGCTTTGTGATCTATGTAGAACAAAATATCGGTACCTAGGGTCTTGCCTACCCTAGTGGAAGCGGCTAAATTTACAAAATCTATCTTCCATTACACTTTGATGGTTTCATATGCCCTATTCTGAACTTGAATTTTGGCGCAACGAGGAGGATGTGGGTACATGTTTGAAAAGGGATGGATGAAATTGTGTTCATTTTCAAAAATCAATCCCTAATAAAATGACATGAAACAAAGATGATATTTCACAAGATAGTTGGACGACCTCAAACAAATCCATGAAATTCTTTGAATGGGCTCACCAACATTTTGTATAAAATCATAATCATCCACACATTGCATAGACCTAAATGAGGAGGCAACATAGTTTCAAAATGCCTTGCTTGATTCCAAATTCAAGCTCTTCACAAGCTATGGAGAGACTACAATGACATGTGCTTAAGGGTAAAATCCTTAGGGCATTATCCATGGCATCCACATTCTCCCCACCCTTAGAAGTTTTGCAAAGTCTCTTTCACAATAGTGCAGTTTGGAAGATTGTATATGTCTCAAATTAACTCACACATATGTCCTTTCCTATCATGCTCTCTAGCTCATCTTGGTCGTCAATTGATCCTCTTCATTAAGACACATCATAGTGTAAAAAAAATCAATCAATATTTTCATTGAAAATGTGGAGGTCTAGGCCCTTGATTTGATGTTCTTACATGAAGGATAGTTTTGAGCCAAGGTGCTCCCCTAGCTCGGCCACCAACATTCCCACCAAAAATCATAATCAATATCCCAACCACCATAAAGTAAGAGACACAACTAACCATATCGTGAAATGACCCTTAATTTCAACTTTCACATGTTAAAGCACAAAATTATCTCTACCCTCTACCTTATTACACCACTTACAACCCACCCACCCTCAGAGGCTTTACAAAGTTTCTTTCACCACAATGCAGAGATAGGAAGCTTGTATATTTCTCGAGTCCCTCTCACATATGCCCTTTCTGTCATGCCCTCTATCTCATCTTGGTCATCCAACTTATCCTCTTCGTTAAGAGACAACATAATGTCAACAAAATCAATCAACATTTTCATTGGAGGTGTGGAGGTCTAGGACCTTGATTTTATGTTTTTGCACGAAGGAGAGTTTTAAGACAAGGTTCTCCCTAGCTCACTCGCCAAAATTCCCACTTAAAATTATAATCGATATCCCAACCACTAAAAAGTAAGAGACAAAACTAACAATGTCATGAAATGGACCTTAATTTCAACTTTCACATGTTAAATCACAAATTTATTTTTAGCCTCTACCATATTGCACCACTTACAACCTGGGTTTGTCACATCAAATTATGACAAGGATATCCCAATGTGTGTCAAAAGCATCTCTTAGGTTCAATCTTATGGAGAAGCTTTTTCATTTTGAGTACCTTGTTTGCAATCTTTCGTCCAATAAAGAAGTGACACAACACATGATTCTTTCTTGTAGATTTTTCTTGATAAAGTAAATGTAAATTGGCCATTTTGATGTGATTCATAGAATATGTGTCAAAATTGATTCTATATATTCCATGTTTTTCATTTGTGTTTACCATTTTATTTTTGGTCTACCTTCCACAATTAAAAAATTAAAACACATAACAATGTGATTGCACTAATCCCTAAAACTTACAAATCCAATAAAAATTAGGGCTTTTCTATTTGGTAGCAATTAGGATAGATTTAATATTCAACAAACATTGCATTAAATAGATGATGTGATGGTATGAAAAAGTGACACGTGGTCCGTATGTGACTTGTTAGAAGAAAAAAGGATCCCCTGCATTCCCTTCACTAGATTTCCCAAGCCAAAAATTCTCCTCCCTCAATCCCCTTCATCCTCACAACTCATCCTCCCTCTAATGTTTCACCTTCATTTCTTCAACTATAACTTCTTCATTCCTCCCTATCAACACTCCATCAAAATGCTCAAGTGTGATTTTTAGTTTTAAAATAATGGAGAAAAAAATTCATTTACATGTTTGTGAATTAAAAATAAAGATGTTGTAGTCATGAATTCTCAAATGAACATATAAGCATTCAAAATTTGACTCTTTGAAAAAATGCATGATGCAAATAAAGTCTCATAAATAACGTTGACTACTAGATATGTATTAAATGGTGTTTTTATGAGCCTTGAAGTATTTTAAAATAAATTTTAGAATGTGATGCTTGAAGAATATGCACATATTAGTGTTCTTAACTAAATGTGGTGTTAAAATTCCATCATTGATGGATATACGAAAAAGGGTAAGTGCAATTAAAGTTGGGGGCCAAAAGGGGGTCTTAAGTGGACTCATTTTTCAAAAAAAACTTCAACTTGTATGATTTTTTTGAAAATAGTTACACTCAAAATTGGAAGATGTTATAGAAATATGAATCATAGAATTTTGAGTCTAGTTTCTAAGCTACTAAATTTTATTGAAAAAATGGATAAGTTTAAGTGGGTCAAACAACTAAAATACAACTAAAATACCAATGATGCTCTGTTTTTGTTAAAAACATAATAGAGTGACTTTCGTGCCCCCACCATTTTTTGAGCACCATTTAGTATTTTTGAAAACCCTTTGGTAGAAAGATAGCTAGGAGCATCTAGTTTGGGCTCCATTTTTTTTTTTATTTTTTTTAGCAAATATTTTTTATTTATGATTTTTCTAGTACAAAAATTTTATGTTTTGAAAAATAATAGAGCTCGACCATGTGCCCCCCCCCTAACTACCTCAAAAATATCAAAAATTAGATTTTTTTTTGAATATGTATAGAATTATGCCTAGTTTGGGCTAGTATAATTTTTTTTTTAATTTCGATCACCCAAAAAAAGATACACCATGAAAGATAGACATATTTACACTTCAAAAAATAGCTATAAAAAGGCATAGTTAGAAAATAAATAATATGGATACCTTATATTAGTCAGAAAATTTGGAAAATTATATTTTAAGAAAGAAGAGACTCTGCTCTACGTCGTGGTATAATTTTTTTAAAATGGATCGATTGTTTTATTTTGATTTATCATAGAGGAAGTGTCATTTTTACATTTTCTTGTAAAAACTCATTGTTTGTTTGTTTGTGTAAGTCCATGCCTTAGGCTTGGGGATCCAAACCAGATCCCAAGCCTTGAGGCATGGCTTGGGAAAAGAGAAAAAAAAAATGCGTACGCGTTTTGCATTTTTATTTGTTTTTATATTGTGGCCCCCAACGTCCCTTTCATCTCTTTCATGGGAATTTTGCAAACATTCTATTTTTTCTGTAATTTTCTCTACATTCTTGCATGATTTTTTAGTATTTCATTTTGTCCCCTACCCCACTAGTTGATTTTTTCTAATCATGGGCGATAAACGTTGAGCTAAGGACAAGAGGAAAGTCAAGAATAAGACACCGGAGCAATTGGAAGAGAAGAGAATAAAGAAATTGAAGAGAATGCAAAAACTTCGAGCAGGGCAAGGTACATCCGCTATATCAAATGTAGCTAATGTATTAGAAAATGGGATGAAATACATAATGAAAATGTAGAGAATAATGATTTTGCAATGAATAATGATATTGAATTGAATGATAATGTTGGTATGGATGAAGAAATTGATATGAATCCAATTGTTGAACCCTTACTTGAGAATCCAAATGTTAACCCGAAATTTGTATGAAAACACTGAATGAAGAAAGTAACCTTATAAACGAATCTTCACCTCTAAGAACACCTCCTTCCATTTCACGAAGAAAACCAATTCACTTAATTGAAATTGATGAAAACATTATAAAACCAATGCCTAACAAAATGTCTGAAAGAAATGCGAGAAGAAAAGCTAGTGGAATTTGGGATAATTACTTTGAGAATTTAAATGACACACAAAGATGTCAATTATTTGTTTCATTGATGAAATTAATTAAGATGAGACCTATAATGAAGACCCTGGGGTTAAGAACATCTAATGTTGTTGATCAAAATGCGTCAATTGTTGAAAACATACATAAAGCATACCAAACTGTAGGTGGCAAAAGATGCACCAAAGATAGTAATGCTACACGATGTGCACTAACTAATTGTATAGTAAGTGATAAAATAGTTAATAAACGCTTGATTAGAAAAACAAGTAGTGCTTTGAAGCTAAATAGAAAACACTAATGAAAGTAATAGAGAGACGTAAATGTCTTGAGTCAGTCAATAACACTGACTATTGGGCTTTCTCTAGCAGACTTCCACGAAAAGACAAGAATACATCTGATATTCTAAAAGAATTAATTGTAAAATTTTGGAATGAGAACACAAGGGTGTCACCGAATAGAAGAGATACAATAAAAAGAAGAATAGGTTCTCGTAATCGTGAATCATGTGCAAAACATTTCTTAGATATGACTCAAACAGAAATGTTCTCTAAGTTTAAAAATGAAAATCCACAAATTAACATTAGCCAAAGATTCTTTGAAATGAGCAAACCCTTTTATGTGAAAATCAATCACTCACGTACCACTTGTTTACAGTAGCATCATGTTGAATTTTCAATGCATTATGATGTTTTTTGTCAAATACGTAGTGTTTTACATACTGACATCATGTTGCAGGAGTGTGGAATAAATGTCCCACAAAAATCTTCAAGGGAATTTATTCCGACAATATTTTGTGAAAAATCAACAAGACAATTTTTTATAACAAAGCATGTTTGGATGGAACATGCAATGTATGTGGTGGCTTGCCAAATCTAAAAAGTTGTATCCACGAGGAGAGTACATATTCAATAGGAAAAGAATTGGTTGATTTCACCAAATATAAATCAATGGCATATCAATTAAAAGATGGAAAAGAATCTAAGAGGTGTGAGCTTGTTACAAAACAATTACCTGTATCATAATATATGGTCAAATTCAGAGAGGAAATTTTTTTATGAGTATGCAAGGCACACACATAGAGCTCGATGGTTGGATGAACAATTCAAGTTAAGCAAGGACACATTCCCACTTGGTACTATTGTTTCAGTAGTTGACTTCGCAGAGAATTACACATTGCAGCCACAAATGGAGGTTCAGTCTCAATATTATAACTCAGTGCAAGTTTCTATTTTCATGCATATAACATTCATGCACTCTCCTGAAAGCACTGAGCAAGATCAAAAAATATTGAGAGAGTATCATTTCTACATCAGTGATGATCGGACACATTCTACTGTAATATGTACAAGGGTGTTTCTAGGTGTTTTATGTGAACTTGAATGAGAGGAACATTAGTTTCGATCAACATTACATTTGGTCAGACAACTGCACATCACAATTCAAGAATGCATGGATGTTTTATTGGCTAAGCAAGATGCACAAAGAAACAAATGTACAACATATCTGGAGTTTTACTGAGGCAGGGCATGGAAAAGGAGAGCATGATGGTGCAGAGCATGTGTGAAAAGAGCACTTGCAAGAGAAGAGTTAAAGTTCAAGGATGGTGCTAAATTTACAGATGCAAAAAGCATTATTGATTGGTGTGTCAAGAATATGGGCCATGAATCTCAAGAGAGATCAACGGTTCGTAGATATTTTTGGTTGATAGAGCAACAACATCTGACAAACTTTGAAGATTGTATGACAATTGCAGGATCAAGTGATATGCACTCATTCCGTAGTTCAAATGCAAATGCTTGGACTATTTATACTAGGTGCATGACATGTTTTTGTATATCATGCATTGATTTTGCATGGAATGAATGTGAGTCACACATCATTGGGTGGATGAATGGAATTTTAGACCTCTAATTCCACTCGACACACATCAAGTTCCATGAGCATTACAACTTGCAGGGTCTTCAGATCAAATGACAACATCACTTGACTTTGACCAAGTCTCTGATTTAGTGCAACAAGGTACATACATATATGTACATGCCATGTTTTAGATTTATAAATTATTAAATGGTCAACTCTTAATGTATTTATAAATTGACTGAACAGTTTTACTTTGTGATACATAGGGCACATTTTTGCAGTTATTATGATGGAATTTAACAAAGAGGGAACATACTACTTCTTATCTCTCGTTGTGTAGAGGGGAAAAAATTGACTTCCACAGTCATATGATGATGAAGACCTTGAGTATCCCATCGGATCAAAGTGGTAATCACTAGAACTTGGCTTTGACGATATCCTATAAAAAAATCAAACATTTGGTTGTTTGAAGACTATGAAGTACATCGGAAGATACTTCACTATTCACATTTGGTCCTTGCAACAAATATTAAATTGATCAAATATCGAGGTCGGCCATCAAAAAAAATCTGTGGAAGGTTCGTGAATCAGATCATGAAGCAATTCTTACTATTATCAAGAATAGAGTTGATCCTTGCGGTTCATTGGATTGAATTTGCAAAGGTATGTTCTTCATGAATTTAATTTGAATATTTACTTAAATGATTTTGTTTAAATTTTGTATGATTTAAAATTCTATTTAATTGCTTACTAACATGTTTATGTAGGTTAGTGGTGCCAAAAAGCTTCCACCTTCACGTGGTTGGTAATCATCAGAGAGAATTTATTATTCTCAAAGCCAAGTGAAGCTAAGAAAAATTAAATATTAGAAAGGAACAACAAACAGAAATTCTCATTTCACCACCTATATTGTAAAAATATCTTATTAAAATTCTCATTTCACCACCTATATTGTATGAACCACCTATATTATTCAAGTGATGGCAATGGACAACCTTTACACCGACTCAATCTAAATGGAGATGGAGAAAACCACAAGAGGCAACTAGGGCCCAAATGGAGGTAGATCCGAAAGACGCACTCTAGTGCCAGCATAGGAGAACACCCAAAAGATAGCCTCCACTAGCATTTAAGGACTACCCCGACAGGTAGCCCAAAGCAGGGGGTTTGGAACCAAAAAAAGCCTCCACTAGCATTCACCGTTTGTAAAATGTCAAAGATAGTTGGCCATCCCATGAGCTTCCTGCAAACCGCACTATGACTCTGAAGAGTTCTACATCGACTCACTACACTATTTACGCGTTTGCAAACAATAGACAACGAGAGAACTGGATGGAGACGGAGAAAACATGAGAGGATTTCGTAGAGGGGGCCATGACATGGAGGTCTCGGATCGACGAGATGTCTCTAAGTGCCACGGAGTCTGAGAAATCACCCGTCAAAGATATGGCGTGTTTGGCCCTGGGGCTCTTAAGCGACTATGCCTGACGGGTAGCCGAAAGCACGGGAGCAGCGTAGGAACCAAAAATGAAGCCTCCACTAGCATTCACCTAGCCACCCATTTGACGTGTTGACATAGTTGGTTTGGTCCCACGAGCTTCGTTTGCAAAATACCTCTAGTACCCTACACTGACTCAGACTGCACTATTTCTCATGTTTACAAACAATAGGACAGCGAGAGAACCGGATGGAGATGGAGAAACCATGAGAGGATTTTCATAGAGGGCCCCGACATGGAGGTATTAGATCTAACGAGACATCTCTAGGTGCCACGAGTCTCAAGAAATCACCGTCGAAGATATGGCGTGTTTAGGGCCAAGGCTCTTAAGCGACTATGCCCGAACTGGGGTAGCCCAAAGCATGGGGAGCATAGGGAACAAAAATGAAGCCTCCACTAGCATTCACTAGGCCACCCCGATGTGTTGGCATAGTTGGTTCTATCCCATGAGCTTCCCTTTGTAAAAATACAACATCCGGCAACCCTACACTAACTCGACTAAATCGCACTATTTTTCACGTTTGCAAACAATAGACAAACGAGAGAACCGGATGGAGATGGAGAAAACAGCGAGATTATTTCACATAGGGCCCCACATGGAGGTCTCGATCTCGATGAGACATCTCTAGGTGCCATGGAGTCCGAGAAATCACCCGTCGAAGATATGGCGTGTTTGGGCCTTAGGGCTCTTAAGCGACTATGCCCGAACGGGGTAGCCTAAAAGCACGGGGAGCGTAGGGAACAAAAATGAAGCCTCCACTAGCATGTTCACAAGCCACCACGATGTGTTGGAGTATTTGGTTTGGTCCCACGAGCTTCGCATTTGCAAAATACAACATTTGTCACCCTACACCGACTTAAACCGCACTATTTCTCGCGTTTGCAAACAATAGGACAACGAGAGAAAATAGAGATGGAGAAAACCGAGAGAGGATTTTGTAGAGGGCCCTGACATGGAGGTCTCGGATCTAACAAGACATCTCTAGGTGCTACAGAGTCTGAGAAATCACCCGTCGAAGATATGGTGTGTTTGGGCCTCATGGCTCTTAAGCGACTACGCCCGGACGAGGTAGCTTGAAAGCACGAGGAGCATAGGGAACCAAAATGAAGCCTCCAATAGTATTCATCAGGCCACCATGATGTGTTTGCGTAGTTGGTTTGGTCCCATGAGCTTCCGTTTGCAAAATACAACATCTAGCGAACCTACACCGACTCAGACTACATTATTTTCGCATTTACAAACAATAGGACAACGAGAGAACCAGATGGAGATGGAGAAAACCGTGAGAGATAATTTCATAGAGGGCCCCAACATGGAGGTCTCGGATCTAATGAGACATCTCTAGGTGCCACGGAGTCCGAGAAATCACCTGTCGAAGATATGGCGTGTTTGGGCCTCAGGGCTCTTAAGCGACTACGTTCCGAGACAGGTAGCCCGAAAGCACAAGGAGCATAGGGAACAAAAAAAAAGCCTCCACTAGTGTTCACCAAGCCACCCCGATGTGTTGGCGTAGTTGGTTCGGTCCCATGAGCTTTCGTTTGCAAAATATAGCATCTGGCAACCCTACACTGACTCAAACTGCACTATTTCTTGCATTTACAAACAATAGCAAAGCAAGAGAACCGGATGGAAATAGAGAAAACCGCGAGAGGATTTTGTAGAGAGCCCCGACTTGGAGGTCTCAAATTTAAAGAGACATCTCTAGGTGCTACGGAATCTGAGAAATCACCTGTCAAAGATATGGCGTGTTTGGGGCTCAAGGCTCTTAAGCGACTACGCCCCGGACGAGGTAACTTCAAAGCACGAGGAGCATAGGAAACAAAAGAAAGCCTCCACTAGTGTTCACCAAGCCACCCCAATGTGTTTTCTTATTTGGTTCGGTCCCATGATCTTCGCTTGTAAAATATAGCTGGCAGCATTCCATTGATCTGACTCAGACTACAATATTTCTCACGTTTACAAACAATAGGACAACGAGAGAACCGGATGGAGACGGAGAAAACCACGAGATGATTTTCTATAGGGACCCAACATAGAGATCTTATATCGACATTTTGAGACATCTCTAGGTGCCACGGAGTCAGAAATCACCGTCGAAGATCACATGTTTAAGAGCCCCGAGGCTCAAAACATGCCATATCTTCGACATATGATTTCTCAAACTCCGTGGCACCTAGAGACATCTCGTCGAGATCCAAGACCTCTAAGTTGAGGCCCTATACGAAATTATCTCTTGGTTTTCTCTCGTCATCTCCATCCGGTTCTCTCATTGTCCTATTGTTTCAAAACGTGAGAAATAGTGCAAATCTAAGTCGTAGTAGGGATACAAGGGTATATTTTTCAAGCGGAAGCTCGTGGAGAACAAACCGATTACGCCAACATGTTGGGGTGTCCCTGGGTGAACTCTATTGGAGGCTTCATTTTGGTTCCCTACATTTCCTGCGCTATCGGGCTACCCCGTCTAGCGTAGTCACTTAAGAGCCCCGAGGTCCAAAACACGTCATATCTTCGACAGTTATTTCTCGAACTCGTGGCATCTAGAGACGTCTCGTTAGATCCAAGACCTCCATGTAGGGGCCTCTATGAAATCCTCTCTCGGTTTTCTCTTTATCTCCATCCGGGTTCTCTCGTTGTCCTATTGTTTGTAAATGTGTGAAATAGTGTAGTGCAGTCGAGTATGACATGGCTACCATAGGCTCTATTTTACAAACGAAGCTTGTGGGACCAAACCAACTACACCAACATGTCGAGGTCACCTAATGAACACTAGTGGAGGCTTCATTTTTGTTCCCTACGCTTCCGTGCTTTTGGCTACCCGTCTGGGCGTAGTCACTTAAGAGCCCCGAGGCCCAAACATGCCATATCTTCGACGCAGTGATTTCTCAGAACTCGTGGCACCTAGAAATGTTTCGTCGGATCCAAGACCTCCATGTCGGGCCATCTATGAAATCCTCTCATGGTTTTCTCCGTCTCCACCTCGGTTCTCTCGTTGTCTTATTGTTTGCAAATGCGAGAAATAGTATTTTTAGTCTAAGTCGGTGTAGGATGCCAAAGGTTGTATTTTGCGACAGAAGCTCGTGGGACCAAACCAACTATGCCAACACACATTGGGGTGGCTGGTGAACACTATTGAGGCTTCATTTTTGTTCTCTACGCTCCCGTGCTTTGGGCTACCCCGTCCGAGCGTAGTCGCTTAAGAGCACTGAGGCCCAAACATGCCATATCTTCGACGAGTAATTTCTCAGACTCGTGGCATCTAGAGATGTCTCGTAGATCCAATACCTCTATGTTAGGGCCCTCTATGAAATCCTCTCTGCAGTTTTCTCCATCTCCATTCGGTTCTCTCGTTGTCCTATTGTTTGCAAACGTAAGAAATAGTGTAGTCTAAGTCAATGTAGGGCTTCCAAAGGATGTATTTTACCAATGAGAATCTCGTGGGACTGAACCAACTATGCTAACATGTCAGGGTGGCACAGTGAACACTAGTGGAGGCTTCATTTTTGTTCCCTACACTCCCGTGCTTTCGGGCCACCCCATCGGGCTTAGTCGCTTAAAGCCCTGAGGCCCAAACATGACATATCTTCGACGGGTGATTTCTCAGACTCCGTGGCACCTAGAGATGTCTTGTTAGATCGGAGAACTCCATGTTAGGGCACTCTACGAAATCCTCTCACAGTTTTCTCCATCTCCATCTGGTTCTCTCGTTGTCCTATTGTTTACAAATGTGAGAAATAGTGCGGTCCGAGTCAATGTAGGTGCAGAGGTTGTATTTACAAACGGAAGCTCGTAGGACCGAACCAACAATGCCAACACATCAAGGTAGCCTAGTGAAGACTATTGGAGGGTTATTTTTGGTTCCCTACTCTCCCCATGCTTTTGGGCTACCCCGTCCAGGCATAGTCATTTAAGAGCCCTGAGGCCCAAACACGCCATATCTTTGATGGGTGATTTCTCGGACTCTGTGGCACCTAGAGACGTCTCGTCGGATCCCAAACCTCCATGTCGGGGCCCTCTATGAAATAATCTCGTGGTTTTATCCGTCTCCATCTGGTTCTCTCACTGTCCTATTGTTTGCAAACGCGAGAAATTGTGCACTTGAGTCAATGTAGAGGTGCGGATGTTGTATTTTGCAAACTAAGCTCGTGGGACCGAACCAACTACGCCAACATGTTAGGGTGGCCTTGTGAATGCTAGTGGAGGCTTATTTTTTATTTCCTACGCTCCCATGCTTTCTGGGCTACCCCGTCCCGGCATAGTCGCTTAAGAGCCCCGAGCCCCAAACACATCATATCTTCGACGGGTGATTTCTCGGACTCGTGGCACCTAAAGACGTCTCGTCAAATCCGAGACCTCCACATCGAGGCCCTCTATGAAATTTTCTCGTACTTTTCTCTATCTCCATCCGGTTCTCTCATTGTCCTATTGTTTTAAACGCGAGAAATAAGCACACCGAGTCAATGTAGTGCGAACAGATGTTGTAATTTGCAAACAAGCTTGTGGGGGTGAACCAACTACACAAACACGTTGGATGGCTTGGTTAACGCTAGTTGAGGCTTCATTTTGGTTCCCTATGCTCCCTATGCTTTTGGGCTACCCAGTCCGAGCATAGTCGCGTAAGAGCCTTGAGGCCCAAACATGCCATATCTTCGATGGGTGATTTCTTAGACTTCGTGGTAGCTAGAGACATCTCGTCAAATCACGAGACCTCCATGTCGAGGCCCTCTACTAAAGCCTCTCGCGGTTTTCTCAATCTTCATTTGTTTCTCTCGTTGTCCTATTGTTTGTAAACATAAGAAATAGTGCGATCTGCGAGTTAGTGTAGGGCTATCCCGCCCAGCGTAGTCACTTAAGAGCCTTGAATGACTAGATTGGCTTAAGAATGAATTTGACAGGGTACATCTAAGAACACATAGGAGTTATCAATCACCTAGTAAATCTTTCTTGTTTAGTTCTTGATGGGAGTCACTAGCCTGTGGCTTAGTGACCTTCCATTCATTGATAATTTATGTTATGATAA